>LOJH01053138.1:1326-12235 GCA_001685095.1 Ellobius talpinus
TCTGTATATTCCATCTTTACATGGCTTATTTTTCTTTATTCCTTTAATCTATGATTGTCTGTACTTGTCTCTTTAAAGACTTTGTTTTTTTTAACTATTTCTTTTTCTGTCTGTACTCTTTCTTCTCTCTCTCTCAAGCCTATGTACATTTTTTAAACACAGTGTGATCTGTTCAGAGGTTTATTTCTATCTGAATCTGTCTTTATTGCATATCTGTAATCCTTTTCTGACCAGGAGTGCTTTAAAATGGTAAGCAGTGTGGTTTCAGCAGCCCTGGATGCTATCTCCGGCTCTCTCAGCCTTTCAATATGGCGGAGGTGCCTTTACTGCCAGCTCTGGAGCCTTGCTCACCACCTCAGCTCTGGTAAGCAGTTGACCTGTGCTGCCCTCAAACCCCATTCATGTGCTCAGCCTCCTGAAAGACCCAAAGTTGTTCATGCAACTACCACGAACCAGGAAGCCTGCTTAAAGGAGCTGCACAGTTTTTGCTGCTACCACTAAATCAGGATGCCTTCTCTTAAAGGAATCATGCCTCTGCTTACTTCTAACAAATAAAGCCCACCCAAGATAATACTGCTACCATGAAGCCATGCTTAATTCTGGTTTTTTTGTGTCCAGAATTCCTTCCCAAGCACTCTCAGGTTTTATGTGAATGTAGTCGGCCCACGTTGGCATGCCATTTTGTAAATAGAGACTGCTCGTTCATTTCCTGGCCGACAAGACCTGAATAATCACACAGAAACTATACTAATTGCAACACTGTTAGGCCTATTAGATCAGGCTTCTTATTAAGTAACTCTTACATCTTAAATTAACCCCTTTCTATTAATCTGTGTATTGCCACAAGGCTGTGGCTTACTAAAAAGTTTCTGGGTCCTTCTCCTTTGACAGCTACATGGCGTCCCTCCAAATCTGCTTACTTTCTCTATATATCTGTATTCAGATTTCCCTCCTGGCTTCACTCTACTAAGCCATTGGCCAAAACAGCTTCTTTAATAACCAATGGTAATAAAACACATTTATAGCATACAGCGGGGAATCCCACATCAATTGAGATGGAGACTTTGATTGAGATTACACTGCATCTGTAAATAGCTTCCGGTAAAAATGGCCATTTTCACAATATTAATGATACCAACCCATGAGAATGAGCTGTCTTTCCATTCTCTAGCATCTACCTCTTTCTTTAGAAGTTAAAAGTTTTCATTATGTGCACAGTAACTCACAGGGAGGGAAAGTCCTATTTGCTAGGTAGAACCCCTCATACACCATACTGACATGATGCAGGTCCTGTTTCTGCATCTATGCAAACCCAGAGCAGAGTCCTTATCCATTTAGGTATTTACTGTGTGGTTGAATTCAATGACACTTTAAATTCTAAATTCTGGACTACTATAATGAAGTAGGCACTGCTAGATAGCATTTCTAAGTCAGAGTGATCAAACACATTTTCAGAAAGGTATATGGATTTTGAAAACTTGAAGTTCATACCCTTGAAAAGACATCCATGGACCACACAGATTAAACAATGAAATGAGTCTGAGATGTCTATAAAATCCAAAATGACATGATGCTTTATGAACATATTTTCTTTTGTCAGACTTAATTTAAATCATAACATAGTATAATACAGGATTTGTGAGAATCTGTAGTTTTATTACTGTGAGAGCAGGACTTTCTTCAGCAGTTTTAAGTCTGATGTATGTGTGTGTGTGTGTGTGTGTACACACACACAAAGTACATGCCATGTGCTTATACCATAAAGTAAGCAGAAATTTAAGCCAGTTTCACAGAAAGTGAGAAGAATTCGTACATGGAGCAGTGTTGTATAAAACAGAGTTTCAAGTTTGTGTGGGCATAGAAGGAATTACTAGGAATTTCTTTCCTTGCTACACACTGGACTCTGAAGGGTAGGCGTGAATTTTGCAAACCAGAAGAGCAGACATAGTCCAAGTATTGACAGTGATGTGGAGCACAGGGTATTTGGGGATTCACTTAGCTTTTATTTTAATTTTTAAATTATTCTTATTTTATTTGCATGAGTGTTTTGCCTGCATGTATGTCTATATACCACACATATATCTGGTGCCTAACGAGACCAGAGAAAGCATCAGATCCCCTGGAACTGGAGTTACAGATTGTTGTGAGCCACTGTGTGCATACTAGAAATCAAGCCTGGGTTTTCTGGAAGAGCAGCAAGTGCTCCCAACTATCGCACATCTCTTCAGCCCCTTAACCTTTATTTTAGTGCCCAACCCTTTTATGTAATTGTAATATGTAATTATCAAATATTATTACATATTACATATTATGTAATATGTAATTATCAAAATAATTCGGGCATGGTGGCAAAATACTTTAATCCCAGCACCTGGAAGGCAGAGGCAGGTAGATCTCTGAGTTGGAGACCAGCCTGATCTACCTAGCGAGTTCTAGGGTTACATAGTGAGAATCTGCCTTTAAAAAAAAAATCTGCTTTTAGTTAAGTAGGTAATAGGTCAAGTAGTGATGAGTTTTAGTCAGAGGAAACGCTTACATTTTCAGAGAAAGTAGCTGGGCGAGGTTTTCCTGAGGTTTCTTTTGAGCAGTCATGACAGGAAGGAGCAAGTTACCTTGCAGAGGGATACCTGGCAGACGTGGGTAGGAGTGCTCTAGAGGTAGGGGTGTTCAGAGAGCAGCAAAGAGGCCTCTGGCTAGTGTGCTCAGTCACAGTCACAGCCAGGTTATGTGACACTCAAAGCCCTGGTTAACTTAGGATTCACCCTAAGAGAAGAACCACCAGGGGGTTCAGCTAGAGCACTGTAACTACAGCTAACTGCTGCAAGAACAGGCCTAGGGGCTGAGAATGGAAAGGCTTAGATGTAATTACAGCAGTCCAAGCCAAGGCCTTCAAGAGAGTGTGGATCTCCAATGCAATGGTGAGAAGACAGGAATCAGTACTAGAACCTGGGAAGTTAATGGTTTAGGGGTAGAGCATCCTCTGACCCTTTTATGTAAAATGTGACCTGAAATTCAGGAAATTTCACAACAGTATTTTTGATGGGTTGAGAGGAGAGAATATCCCATGATTTATTGTGTTTGGAAGTAGCCCACTCTTATATTCCTTCAAATATCAAGAAAGAGAAAAACCATCTGATGGAAGATATCAAAAGACTGAAGCAGGACAAACAAGCTCTTGAAGTGGACTTGGAAAAAATGAAGAAAGAGAGAGACCAAGCCAAAGAGCAGATTACTTATGCCATGGGTGAGTGCGGCTAAGACTATTCTTTTGGTTCCAATCATGAAGTAAATAGAAATTGAATGGTATCATTAATATAATTAACCTGTAGGTAACTTGTAATCTTTGAAACATTTTAAAATGAGTGATAAAATGATATATACTTCTTACTTTTAACTAGAACAGTTGTAACATCAAGGGAGAATCCAGCATTAATTTAATTCATAGCTTTGTGTTGAGTTGTTTAGAGGCCTGTGGTCTTAGCCTGGCTGAGAGCTTCCTGAAGGCAGGACTGAAACATGCTTTGTTTGTTTGTTTGGTTTTGGGTTTTTTGCCACATGAACACTTAACACTGCATTATTTTATAGGAATTAAAAGAAACATGGCATGGCACCCACCAGTAAACATTTGGGGAGAAAGATAAGGATAAACAGAATTTAATAGGGAGGTGGGGGTACAGACAACAAGAATTTGGAGAAAAATGACGTTGGAGTCAGGCCCAGACAATGAGATTTGGAAGTGGAGGAATAGAGGGAAGCTTGGGTGTGTGCCTTGAGCACATTGCAAAGGTCGGAAGACTTAGGCTTTCTGCCAAAGTTAGTCTTCTATCTACAGTGCCGTCAGCTTCAGTGTGAAGGCCATACAAAGAAGCCATTTAACTGCATATAAGAAAACAGTGTTCCCTTCCCTTATCTCTAAAGTAGAGGAGTAAACTACTTTTCAAAAGTTCAAAAATGTTTTCCATATAAATTTGTTGTGTTAACTAAAATAAGCCACTTACTAATGTATCTCATTTTTACTAATTATAAACGTTCCTTATTTTTATTTCTTGAACCTATTTTTCCGCTGGAAACAACTTGATTTTCATAATATGTCAATGGGAAGCAATCACACATTTCTAGATAGCCATCCTTGTTATGAAGTAGAAGCTTTGGATTATAAACACAATCTCTTGTCTCTATTACTAAAAGATTCAACTAGACACTGATATATATATATATAGATTATTTGTTCATTCCTCTTTTTTAATAATGCTTTCATTAGATAGACATTGGCTTTTTATTTAAAACATTGGAATTTTGTTATTTCCATATTTTGAAAAATTACCATCAGGTTATTGATTTACTTTATTGTTTAGGTGAAAAATTATATGAAATAAAAATTTTGGAAGAAACACATAAACAAGAAGTCAGTCGTCTGCAGAAGCGGTTACAGTGGTACGCTGAGAATCAGGAGCTTCTAGATAAAGATGCAGCTCGTCTCCGAGAGGCCACTGAAGAAGCTGAGAAGCTGAAACTAGAGGTGGTTTTTACATGAGCCCTTGTGCTGTGGTGTCACTCATGTCTAACCTTGTCACTGACCGCTTAGTGTTTGTGCTTTGTCTCCCATACTGGAGATGCTCTGCCGTGCCACCACATCCCTAACTCTAGACTCCTTATTCCTAGAGTCTGAACTTATAGCTAGTTTGGGTTTTGGTTTGAGTTTAAATGACTAGTCTTTTTAGATAGACTGTAGATAAATGCCAGCTGCTTATCACAGCCTGTAGGGACCATCTGGCCTGAGCCACAGGGGCCTGCCTCACACCTCCTCCGCGCCACTTGGTGAGTAGACACACAGCTCCTCCAGACTCATTCCGCTTGCTGCCTTGTCCTTGGGTTTTCACACGCCTTGCTCCCTCTCTTCCTTGTCAAAACTCAGCTCCAGTTTCTACTCTTCGAGCTTCCTCCCCAGCCTGATCCTGCTCTTTGTCTTTCACTCCACTCTGTTTGGCTGATAGCACTGTCTCTCTGTACAGTGATTTTCTTCACCCGTTGATTTACTTAGCTGGTCATCCATCTGTCTCTACAAGCCAAGGACCCAGATTCTCTTGTTTGCTGCCATCTTCTGCCTCCAGTACTACACTTTGGAGATAGTTTTGCTCAAAACAAAGGATTTGCTCAATTGGTGTCTGTTACAGAGTGAATTAATGAATAAACTTCCACCTTTGGTGCTTTCCTGTTGTTGTAAATATACTTCTTACATCACCGTGTTCTTCCCTTGTCAACAGATTGAAAAACTGAAAACTGAGTCCAGGAGCCCAACTACTCAGCAAAGGTTACGCTCAAAGGAAAGAGCTCTTGATGCCAAAAGAATTCAAGATCTGGAGCGGCAGGTAAGTGTCAGAGATGAATTTTTATTGAAGCACCTTTAATATATACAGACTGAATTGTTCAGGAAATCCTTAAAGTGCCAGCAATAAAGTTTGTAACAGATTGCGTAACCCAGGGCTCAGATCTGCAGAACGTTAGGCTGGTGTTCTCTGTCGGAAGACGGAGATCTATTGATGAGAAATCCTTCTGCTGCCCAGCTTTAGGAAGACAGAAACAGAAATTTGAAACATTGGGTATTGAGTTTTAATTCTTGTTTCTTGGGAGGCTGAGGCAGTAGGATCACTCGAACTCAGGAATTCAGGACAATCTCAGAAACATAGCAAAATCCTCTTTTTTTAGATTAACCCATAATATCCTGACAGAAAATAGGTGGGGAATACAGGAAGAAAGGTCCTAGAATCTGGATTATGTGGCTAACACTTGGGAAATGTTACAAAACAAACACTACACAAAGAACATTTAATTTTCCCATCTGCTCGCCATCAGCCTGAACCTTGCTCATCACATGTTCACTTCAGGGTGGCTATAGCAAAAGGACTTCATTAAACTCTTACTGTGGAGTTTCTTAAGAAGAAGAATTTTTTATTGAAGTAGTTTTTGAAGGATACAGACAATTTCCTTTTATTTTTAAAGCATTCTATGTAGCATTTATATTCATAGCTGAATATTAAAGTATGATTTTTCCAGCCTTTGAGGGAGCAGGACTTTTGTAATTGCCTGCGGGTACTTAAACAGACAGCTATTCATCACAGATCCAAGACTGTGAGGTCATCACAGAGCTGAGTGGTTTTAGGAGGAAGTACAATTCAACTTTGTTAACTTCACAGGACCTTTTCTGGTATTAAAAGGTATGACTTAGTAATTTGGCTAAAGAAAAGACCAGGACAGAAGTGGCTTAAAGAGTGAGAAGTATTTGAAAGTGAGTGTAGTGTGGGATTGTGTTCAGGTTGTCTTCAGGGCTTAGGGTTTATGTTGTCCAGTGTAGAAACAGCTGTCCCGTACTGGGAGGGCATAGAGGCAAAGGAGTAAGTCCATTAGATGATCTCCTAAAGAGAGACCATGTCAAACTGGATGTGTGGGAGGAAAGGAGTGGTATACTTGACATGTGTATGAGACTTCAGATGGTGGGGCTGGAGAGATGCACAGTCATGACAGTGCTTCCTGTGCAAGCCTAAGGACCTGAGGTCAATCCTCGGCCTCCGGAAACAGTCAGCATGGCAGCATATGCCTGTCATCCCAGTTCTGGAGGGGTTTACTGGGCATCTAGCCAACAAGCCCAGTCCACAAGCCCCAGACACCCGTAAAATATCCTATAAAAATCCTGTCTCCTAAGACCCCACCTGAAGACCAACACTCAAGGTTGACAAGGCTTGTGTTTGCTAGAGCAGGTTATACACACACACTCTTTCCTACCTCCTCATCCCCAGGTGGGGCTCCATATTGCCCAGAAACACACTGTTTATAACAGTCGCACTCTGAACATTTGTTGATTATCCATCTGAGGGTAGATCCTTGAAAAATATTCTTTGATAATATTTTTAGTTAGGTTGCTACCTGTGCATATCTGATATGCTTACTTATTCTGTCTCCTTGAGCACTTCTTTTGTAATGATTTTATGCTTGAACATCTGCTTTACAGCCAGAATATATCATAGTATAGTTAGAATCATTTCAAGTCATGTTCTGAAATGGATCAGCTGTAAGTAAAATGTACTTTCTAAATAGAACATAAGTAAGAATGAGGGTAATTGGATATACTTTATAAGAAAATTTACATTATCTCTTCATACTTTCTTTTAATGGACTATTTCATAGTTTAATTGTCTGAGATCTTTTTAAAACTGACCTTGTATACCAGATAGACATTAACCCAAAATTAAAGAAGGTACAGACAAAATTTAATTTTTTCAAAAAAAAAGTATTATGTATTTCATGATATGACGTTTTAATATTAAAACAATCAATTTAAAATAGTTTAATCTAGTTCTCTTTTTAACATATGTGTCATGTATACCTGCCCTAATTAGTAATTCACTCCGAATACTAGATTGTTAATACCAGAGGAAACAGCTCTGAATGCTGTCCTGGTAAAGTAAATTTGTGATATGTACCTGGATAGAGCTCAGTTGATAGTGTGCCATGAGCAGGCAGTTTTAAGAAATAGAAATGCTTACTGCTGGCTTTGCAGCCAGTATGTCCCAGAATTTCTACTGTGAGTTGTGTTGTCTGCTCATAGGTTTTTGAGCTCCAACAATTAGGAAATTTAGTCCCTTTTTAGACAAATTCATACTAAAAGCCAGCATTTATCAGTGCTAACTGTATATTGATACTCAGCAATGCTTATCAAAATAGAAGTTAGTTGATCCTCCCTGTTTGAATCCTGGGAGTTAATATTGTTGATGTCTTTGTTTTACCCATAAAGCAAGAAATTTGAATTGAGGAGACCAAGGTCCTCTAGTGAGGAGCACAGTAACCAGACACAACCTTAACCACTGTGCTCTATTGTGTCTCAGCTTTGTATTATTTCCTGCTTGTGAGATAGGGAAGTGTTGAAACAAAGACTGTTGGGTTTAACATATAGTTTACAGAATGCCATGGCTGTCATAATACCGTTTTAAAGTAGGTGCAGGCTCTGGCTCCTGTTAATACAGTTTCCAAGCTGCAGTTTCTGTGCATTGAAGCACAGCACTCTCTTACAGAAAAGTCTTAAAATACATCATTGGTTTGTAGACTGAGTGAAGGTAGTCTTTTATGAAGACTTTAAGAAGGTCATTTTAGGAGAAGGAGACATGGCTCTGCAGTTCAGAGCACTTGCTACTCTTGCACAAGGACCCAGGTTTGATTCCTAGCACCCACACGGTAGCTCACAACACTCTGTAACTCTAATCTTGGGATTCTTCTGACCCCCATAGGCACTGCATGCACATGGTACTCAGACAAAACACCCATATATTTAATTTTTTTAAAGGATAATGTTAACTGTCCTTGGCAGGGAGGGCTGATGTCCTAGATAGGCAGATGCTTAGGATGGTCTGTGTCTGTGGTAGTGCATTGCCTGCTCTGTGCAGATTGGTACATTTTCAGCCAGTAGGTACCAGGAATGCTGTCACATGAAGGGGTCAGTGGGCAGAACAAGAGCTTTGTACTCCAGACCAGCTATTACCAATAGAATAGCAAGGCTGAAGGTGTGCTTTGAGTGAGTGTAAGAGATCTCTGTAAGTTGAACAAGCTAATTAGATGTTAGAGGGTAATCTTTTGAAATGACTGCATTCCTGTGCCTTTGATTCAGAATGGAGGTTGGATGTAAACATCCTTGACATGACTGGTGTGGCATAATCTAAGCTTAGAGATTAAACTGCTTCTTTATGTATATTTGTCAACTTACAGTTATTTAACACATTTTCATAGGTTAAAGAAATGGAAGGAATTCTGAAGAGAAGATACCCCAACTCTTTACCTGCTTTGATTCTGGCTGCCTCCGCAGCTGGTGATTCAGTAGATAGAAATACAGTAGAGTTTATGGAAAGGAGGATAAAAAAGCTAGAAGCTGATCTGGAGGGAAAAGATGAAGAAGCAAAGAAAAGCCTTCGCACCATGGAACAACAGTTTCAGAAAATGAAGGTAAGTGCTTCAAGGTAGCAGAGATGGAGTATGGAAGCAGGTCATTCCCAGCTCTCACTTTAACAAACATCTCAGAGCATCCTTGTCCGCCAGTGTGATTCCATATAAAAGAAGTCTAGATCCACTGTGTCTTCTTGAGCTCCATCAGCAACTCCTTTCTGTTTCTGACAGAATAATTAAGTGCAAGATATCTTTCTTTTAAATAAATTTATTTTACATCCTGGTCACAGTTTTCCCTCATCCTTCTCCTCCCAGTCCATCACCTCCACCCTGCAATCCACTCCTCCATTTCTGTTTAGGAAACGGAAGGTCACCCATGAGCATCAATAAAACATGTCATATCTACTTGCAGTAAGACTAAGCACTTCCCCATGTATTAAGTGTGAGCAAAGTGACCCAATATGAGGAGTAGGTTCCCAAAAGCCAGTAAGAGTCAGAGACAGTCCCTGTTCCCACTGTTTAGAGTCCCACAAGAGGACCAAGCTACTCAACTGTCACATATATAGAGTTACTAGGTCTGCCCCATGCAGTCTCCCTTCTTGTTACCTAGTCTCTTTGGGTCTGTGTATTATGACATAGTTATCCTTTATTTACATCTAATATCCACTTATGAACTAGTACATACAATGCTTGTCTTTCTCAGTCTGGGTTACCTCACTCAGGATGATTTTTTTTCTAGTTCCATCCATTTGCCTTGTTTTTAACAGCTGGTTGAGGGACATCTAGGTTGTTTCCAGGTTCTGACTATTACAAATAAAGTTGCTATGAACATAGTTGAGCAAGTGTTCTTGTGATATGGTTGAGCTTCCTTTGGGCATATGTCCAAGAGTGGGTTTTATGGTAGATTGATTCCAAGTTTTCTGAGAAACCATCATACTGATCTCCAAAGTGGCTGTACAAGTTTATCCTCCCACCAGCAATGGAGGAGTGTTCCCTTTGCTCCATTTCCTCTTTAGCCTGAGGTGTCACTTGTGGTTTTTGTTTTTTGGTTTTTCGAGACAGGGTTTCTCTGTAGCTTTGGAACCTGTCTTGGAACTAGTTCTTGTAGACCAGGTTGGCCTCGAACTCACAGAAATCTGCCTGCCTCTGCCTCCTGAGTGCTGGGATTAAAGGCATGCACCACCACTGTCCAGTTTCAATTGTGGTTTTATTCTTAACCATTCTGACAGGTGTAAGATGGAATCTCAAAGTTGTTTTGATTTGCCTTTCCCTGATGGATAAGGATATTGAACATCTTAAATGTTTCTCAGACATTTGAGATTCTTCACTTGAGAATTCTCTTTAGATCTGTACTCCTCTTTTAAATTGGATTATTTAGTTTGTTGAGATCTAGTTTCTTGAGTTCTTTATATATTTTGGAAATCAGCCCTCTGTTGAATGTGGTGTTGGTGAAGATCTTTTCCCATTCTATAGGCTGCCACCATTTTGTCTTATTGACAACATCCTTTACCTTACAGAAACCTTCCAATTTCATGAAGTCCCAGTTTTTAATTGTCAATCTTAGTGCCTGTGCTATTGGTGTTCTGTTCAGAAAGTTGTCTCCTCTGTAGGAGAAGGGCCTGCTTGTTCATCCTGGCTCCCCGAGATAATCACACTGAAACTGTATTAATTAAATCACTGCTTGGTCCATTAGCTCTAGCCTCTTATTGACTAACTCTCACATCTTGATTTAACCCATTTTTATTAATCTGTACATCACCACGTGGCAGTGGCTTACCAGCAAAGATTCAGCTTGTCTTAATCTGGCAGCAGCTCCATGGCAGCTCTTTCCTTTGCTTTCTTCTTCCCAGAATTCAGTGCCATCTTCTCTGCCTAAGTTCTGCCCTATCAAGGGCCCAAAGCAGTTTATTTATTAACCAGTGAAAGTAACACAAAGGCAGAAGGACCTCCTACACCATTTCCCCTTTTCTGTTTAAACAAA
>LOJH01053139.1:0-12235 GCA_001685095.1 Ellobius talpinus
CCACATGGCTTGGTACATTTTTCAGCGAGGCAGTCACATCTTGCTTCTTCTGTGATCAGGTCATGACTGTGGACCTCTTCCCAGAATTCTCCTGTTCTTGTCACCCTGCCTCTGCTTCCTGCCTGGTTGTCCTGCCTATACTTCCTGCCTGGCTACTAACCAATCAGTGTTTATTTGAAATACAATTGACAGAATACAGACAATTTTCTCACACCATATTCTACTTTTTATATATTACTTCATTCACTTTTTAAGGACTTTATTGTTTTAAAACAATAATTTTTAATCTATGACTGTATATACTCTTCCTCTTCTCTCTCCCAAGCCTAGGTATATTTTCAAACCACTGTAACACATAAAGAAGTTTCTTCTTTCTGGATCTGGTTTTACTGAGTATCTGCATTATTTTTTGGATTGCATGAGATGACTCTTAAATTAGTATGTCAGCTGCCACCAGTGTAGCTTAGCTTAGTGTATGGTAGTAGTGCATGGTGGTTGGCTCTTCCTACAGGCAGCTGCCAGGAAGACTCCTCTCTGTACTACGGCCTATGTGAGAGACTGGGAAACCCACCATGTGGCTTAGCTCATGGCATGCTAGCAGCTGCCAGGAGACATGTTTCTGTACTGCAACAGCCATGAGAGACATGAGACTAGGAAGCAGTGTTTGACTCCATTTTTGTGTGTTTAGAACCTTCTTAAAGCTTTCTCAGATCATATGTGGATATAGATGCCATATGTTTGGGCATCATTTGTAGGCAGAATTTCTGTCCCATAATTCACTCCTAAATAACCACACAGAGGCATAATATCAATTATAAATGCTCGGGCAATAGGTCAGGCTTGTTACTAGCTAACTATTACATTTAAATTAATCTGTATTTCTTATGCTTTGCCACAAGGCTTGTTACCTTTTCTCAGTATGGCATGCCCATGTTGCTTTTCTCTGCATCTGCTCATGACTCCTGACTCTGCCCTTCTTCCCATCATTCTCTGTGTGGCTCTTCCCCTAACCTTATCCTGTCCATCTATTGGTCAGTCAGCTTCTTTATTAAACCAATCACAGAGACATATATCCACACAATGTAAAGGATTATTCCACAGTAGACGGTGAAAGACAGGCTACCATATGCCTGTTTTTATTCCTTCTCACAGACATACTTTTTGAACTATACTTTATCAATCCCATTTTTCTATACTGGTGAGAAAGTAAATGAAACTGAACCTGAGGCAAAAAAAGTGCTAAGCAGAATAAAGGCACAGCATACTCATAAGAGAATGGTCTAAGCTACAAAAGTCCTAGAATCAAACACAGGGGAAAAGCTTCTTGAAACCAGAGTTGGCTGTAATTTCTTGGATCTGATGCTTAAAAACAAGGCAACAAAAGGAAAATGGAAAAACTGGGCTTCATTAAACACAATATTTTTGTGCATCAAATGATACACTGTCAACAGATTGAAGGAAGCCCACAAAATGGGAGAAAATCGTTATCTGATTACTGATTAACTTCCTGAATATAAAAAAAGTCTACAATGTAGCAAAAATATCCAACCTGATTAAAATTGAGTAAAAGGCTTGAAGAGGCATCTTTTGAAAGGTACACAAATAATCATTAAACTCATGAAAAGATGCATGACATCGCTAGTCACTTGGGACATGTAGATCAAACCACAATGTGATGCCACTTCATGCCCACTAGAATGATTGATACTAAAAACAAAAGCAAACCAAACCTCAGCAGGAAGCATGGAGAAATTGGATATGTGACATTGCTGGAGGGAGTGTAAAATGATCCAGCTATTGTTTATTACAGTATAGCAATTCTTCGGGAAATTAAATATGATCAGCAATTCCACCTGCAGATGAAGCTAAAGTAATTGAAAGCAGGAATCTGGGCATGTGTTCAACGTTGGTCATAGCAGCATTATTCACAATCACTAAATGTGAAAGCAACTCGGGTATCCACCACTAGCTGAGTGTCATTCAATGCAGTATATGCATTTGATTCAGCCTTAAGTGGAATGAAACACTGAATCTTGAGACTACCGTGCTTAAGTAAAATAGTCAGGCACAGAAAGACTAACATATGATTTCTATAATCTGAGGAACCTAGAGAAGTCACCTCACAGAGACATGAAGTAGAATTTTCTACCTGGGTTGGGTAGGGGTAGAATGAGGTGTTAGGGTTTGATGGGAAGAGACAAAAATTTTGGAAGACAAATGATGGTAATCATTTTCCAGCAATAAAAACGTAATTCATGCTGCAAAACTCCAGACTTAAAAATGGTCTAAATGGATACTTCTATGCTATGCACATATGCCATATTAAAGGGCTGTCATCCAGCTTGACACAATGCAAAATACCAGTTGTGATTTTTTTCATTAGTCTCACAATCTAAATTAAAATGTGCAAAACCAAGTACTAAGAATATAATAAAGGGAAGGCTCAGATACTGTGTGAAATGAGGAAAAATTAGAAAAGAGTAGAAGTATTAGAAAAAGAAAAAGAAAACATTATTTATTAAAGGCATGATTATGAACATAGAAACCTCTAATGAAGCTAACAGAAAATAAGAACCAAAACTAGAATTAATCAGTAAAATTAGAAGTGCTTGAACATATAAAAGTCTAATTGTCATATCTCCTCCAGCAAGTGGTTAGAAGTTAAAACTTATAAAAAAATGTTTAAAAGTAGGAAAAATAAAATTGCTAGAATCATACTTAATAAAAAGAATACACAAGATCCTAAATAAGTCAAAGGCTATGAAACATTAAACGAAATTAACAGGAAATCAAGTAAATGGTTACAAACAAGTATTTGAAGACTAAATATTATGAAGCTACCATTATTTCAGATTGATTTGTGGATTCAATACAAACTACATTAAAATAAGTCACATTTTGATAGAAACTGACCAGATGACTCTAAAATGCAAGAGAACTAAAAACATTGAGACCTTCCTCCGTGCCCTAAAAGTTTATAGAAAGCAATGTTAACTGAGACAGTTTGGTGTTCACATAAGGGCAAGCAAGTCTGTGGAGAAGAGAGGAACTCAGAGATAAGGCTTTACACGTGTACTCAGCTCATCTTCTACTGAAGTACTAAGTTCAATGGGTGACAAGAGACTTTTCAGTCAATGTTTCTGCAACAGTAGGATATATTTATGTGGGAAACTAATCTTCATCCTATTTGCTCTATATTCAGTTACTTTGAAGTAGACCATAAACTTAACCATAAAAGCCAGAACTGTAAATTCTCTAGACGAAAACTTAGGAAAATATGTCTGTGACTTGGGGACAAGCCAGTGTTTCTTAGAAAGAATATGAAAGCATTAATAAAATACTGGCAAATTTTAATTTCATCAAAATTAAAAGTTTCTAAAATTCCAATGGCATTAATGTTACACTTCTATGTAAAAAAAAGTCAACAATTATAAAAGAAGTGATGGCAATGGGAGCTATGTAAGTGCTTCCTGGAAGCTGTCTAAAGGGGCATGGTCTTGCTAGCAATCAGGAAAAATATTACCATAATTTCCCATCAAGTAAGGAAAAACATATTTATAATATATAATAGCAGCAACAGCACACAGAAATGGGCACTGTGAGAGAATCAATTGGAAAAATACTGGAGAAGGAAGTTTGCAATATTTAATAATGTTTTAGCTGTATGTGGCCTGGCTATTCTATTTCTGAGAAACTTTTACTGTTTTTTCAATGTGCACAAATACATCTGTATTGGGCTCTTTATTAGCTTTGACTTAAGCACTTAAAAACACATTTTGATATGGGGATTATAAATAAATGATTTCATGAGCCATGAAGCAATTATACGGAGCTATATAACTATTGCCAGAAATTAGACTAGACTTCTGATATACACATAAAATTTCTCACATACACACAGTAGTTACAAAGCAATGTACACAGAAGGACCCAACCTATACATCTTTAGTATATGCATGTATATATGTGTGTTTTGTTTAGTTAGATATCACTACATAAACACTTAAGAGAAGACTGGACTACACTTCAAAAATTTAACAGTGGTTGCTTCCAGGAATGGTAAGGGACATGACTGAGTATTAAAGCCAACTTTAATATTCTTTTAATATAAAAACTAGAAACGTTTTCTTTCCTTTGAATCTATCACCGAGATGTGCCTGTTTCATCAAACCACACTATGTGACATGACTACTTATTCAACTGTTTTGAGCCACAAATATGGCAATTTCTTAAGGCTCATTTCAATAGAGTAAGATTTTTTTGTGTATGTACTTCTGCCATCATTTAAATAAATGAGTAAAAGGAAGGGATAATGCACATAAAATATGTGCACAGTTCTTAGTTAAATGAGGCTGAACAATTTATTCAGCATTCGGCAGGACTTGAAGGATTTATGCCAGGCTATGCAAGGAGAGGGCACCACTCCATCATTTCCCACCTGCAACTGGTGCACACCCATTAAGCTCTCCTCTTTGCCATTTGTCCATGAGTGTCACAATGTCCTCAGTCTTAGCGAAACAAAACTTGAGACCTCCTCCTCAGTCCTGGGACCCAGGCTATTGGATGTGATGGGGTACTGGAACTCTGTGCTTCTCTGAATATATCATGACATTTTTGCATGCTGGAAATAAAAGCTCCACAGTTTTCAAGGAGCACTGAGAAATGTAATGGTACAATTCTGTGCTCCCATTAGTAATTTTCTATAATCCTGATTTCTGGCACTCATTACCATAAAAATAATGACCCAGGTGTCCTTTTTTTTATTACCGAAAACCCCATTAGCAGTTTTATTTCAATAGAGAGAGCTTTTTCCTGTAAGCATTACAAACTGTTTGAAATCAATCTACTTTTTTTCCATAATTGGATATACAGTTGTTAAAAGTTTCATTTAGCTTTCTTAAAGTCATGCTTTCAAATTGTCTTTGCATTGATTTACCAAGAATATAAAATCTTAGCAAAAAGTTTTAAAATTTTCTTTTAACCTAAGACAGCATTTCACTTTTTTTAATCACCAAAGCAAAGCTAAACAAAGTCTGTAAGTTAGCTAGGTTGATATTACTTTCCTGATTTTAATATTTGTACTGTGGGCTTATAAGATTATATTCTTATTTATTAAGAAATAGACATTGAGGCATGTAAATGATCATTGTATTGTGACTTACTTTCAACCATATCAGAAAAAAGTTATATGCATATACATAGAAAGAGAAAAATATAAAATGGATCATAAAGCCAACATAGTGATCTGCCAGAATTTGGTAGATGTGGAGAGAAGATAAACAGGAATCTTAGCATCAATTTTGCAAATTCTCTACCTCCCAATCCCTTCATTTTGTTCTTTCTTTTTTGGGGGAACCAAATCCAAGGCCTTGTGCATGCTGGGTGTCTTAGTTAGGGTTTCTACTGCTGTAAGGAGACACCATGACCACAACTCTTATAAGAGAAAGCATTTAACTGGGACTAGGTTACAGTTCGGAGGTTTAGTCCATTCTCATCATGGGGATAGGGATATGGCAGCAGGCAGGAAGACACGGTGCTGGCGAAGTAGCTAAGAGTTCTACATCCTGACTCACAGGTAGCAGGCAGAGAGAGTGACACTGGACCTGGCATAAACATTTGAAACCTCAAAGGCTGCCCCCTGTGGCACACTTCCTCCAACAAGGCCACACCTACTCCTACAAGGCCACACCTCCTAATAGTGCCTTTCCCTATGAATCTTTGAAGGCCATTTTCATTCAAACCAACACACTGGGCTGGACAAGTCCTCCATCACTGAGCTATACTCCCAACACTGTTGCAGATTTTTCAGGTTTCAAATTATTTTACAATAAAATATTTCCCCCCAAATTTGTTATCAGTTCATTGAGCAGTCCCAGTGTGCCTCTCTATGCTCTACAGCACCTGGCCTTCTAAGCAGTAGTGCTACCTCTGGGTTCTGTGAAGCAATACTGTTACCCTGTGCTACTGAGCATGTGAGAGCCTCAGCCATGGGAGTGTCTGTGCCTGTGTCAGACCCTGGCATGATGGCTTTAGGGGACAGCCTACGCTTTCTCCCATTTCTTCAAGCACTCTTCTTCCATTATCCCTGTGATAGCCTGCCTTCCCTAAGCATCTTTCTTTCCTTCTTTAACCATTATGTAATCATTCCTTTTGTCTTCTAATTATTCCATAAATCTCCCTTTCAACCAACTCTCCTCAGCCCACATATGGGGTAAACTTAGATGCATCCTCTTTCCAAAGCCCTCTCTCAGTTATTCATCACCTTGTTGACTTTACAATTTGTTTTCTAAGACGAACCTCTCTTGGCAACCTTCCTTCCAACTCACCCCAATGAAGAAGAGTTGTACCTGCATCAAGCTATATGATTGATATTTTTAAAACTAGTGTTCTGGTTTTATGTAGGTTTCCGGTGGACAGAGGAAAAATTGGAAGAAAATGGGAGGGACAATGGGAAGAAACAGACTTTCTTCTCCCTTGCCTGTAAAAATACACAGGAAACAAAAGAGGTTGATAAGTGCATATAAAACTATGGGACAGTATTAGCTACCTAAGAGCAG
The DNA here is from genome assembly GCA_001685095.1 of Ellobius talpinus. Lineage (NCBI taxonomy): Eukaryota > Metazoa > Chordata > Mammalia > Rodentia > Cricetidae > Ellobius > Ellobius talpinus. The sequence continues at coordinate 6,558 of LOJH01053139.1, forward strand.
GGTCTTATTCATGATCTACTTCTGATTTAAAATATATTGAAACCACCTGCAACAAAGGAAATGCTGAAGATAAAGATAAGTAAGGTAATAGAATGATTCCCAAACAATCTTTCAGACTTTTAGGTCAGTGAGATATTAGCAACAAAGGATGAGAGGGAAAATGTCTTCCTGGTGATTGTAAGACCTAATTCATATATATATCATCAAGAGTTCATCATGTGCCCGCTCAGTTTCAGGACGACATAAAACACAAGATGATCTGGCTTATACTGCTAACAACTGTGCTCAAATATTGTGTTGGATCAGATAAAATGCCCAGAAAGAAACCCAACGTCAAGTTAAAGGAGGCCCTCCCAGTTGTTACCTTCCTCCAGGATGGAATATCATTGGTTTCTGTACCATCTCCTGAGGCCAAGTCTCAATTCCCTACATCTAGACAGTTGGAATCATACAAGGACAATGTAAAACCACATGAACAGAGGTGACATTCAGCACTGTTTGTGGAAGGATCTATGAATGAATTGTATCGTGAGAGTTCAGCACATTGATGAACATTTATGGATATCGCTTAAATGTATAAGTAATTTGGCCACCCAGTAGGATCTAGGGAATAAGTATTGGCTTCTTCCTTGGATCCTATTGGGTTTCCAAATTACTCTTAGGCTGTATTCCTAAGCCTTTCCAACTCCATAAGCTAACTTGCAGTTTCCTCTCTCTATAGGCTCAATGACTCCTCTAAAGACATTTGAGCACTCAGCTAAGACTGAAGACCAGAAACTAATCTAGGATTAATTCAGAATCAAATGAAAACAAAAGTCAAATAACCTAGATGGCCGATTCAAATGGGTTTGGGAGCCAATGACCACCTCAATGCCATCGAGTTGCACTGTAGAATTTTTGGTTTCTAACTTGGTTCATTTCTTCACTAAAATAATTATGAGCCAGACAGTGTCCTTGGCATTGGTGCTAGAGCAAGGGGCAAGCTATCCAGTGCTCTGTACTGATGTTCATTCATTCAAATAGTAGGTATTAGTTGAAGGACTATTATGTTATCAGGACTGTCTTTCATATCTGTCTTAGTATTTCACTGAAGTAAGAAGCAATGTGATCAACTAGATTAAAGATGGATTGGGAAGTATTGTGGAAAAAGTCACCCTACCCACATGGGGATGCATCTTTAAATAATATCATGAAAAACTCCTGTAGCTGGAGGTTTCTCTCCCACCCGCCAGTTCCCAAATAACCACAGAGGCTTAATATTAATTATAAAATTTTGGTTGATGGCTCAGGCTTATTACTAGCTAGCTCTTACATTTAAATTAACCCATTTCTATTATTCTATATTTTACCACAAAACTTGTGGCTCGCTACCTCACATCTTGCTTCTCTGGCAGCTGCTGGCATCTTCCGGACTCCACCTTCTTTCTCCCTGTATGCAGTTTGGATTTCCCGCCTGGCTATATTCTTCCCTGCCAGAGGTCAAAGCAGCTTTATTCATCAACCAATAAAAGCAACACTTATTCGCAGCATACAGAATAACTCAAGCTCCTAAACTAAAATCTTGGGAATAGACCCAATTTTAGATGAAAAAGACCAGAAAACATTTTTATACACACAGCATATGCAAAGCCATTTGAATACCACAACATGTACGAACGAAGTGACATGGTTTGGCAGGTGTCCATGACAAAAACTGCAAGTCTTTTCTCTAAGGGCTGTTGAGATCTGAATCAGGCAGATATCTCTTTGTTCCTGGAAGTCATTTAAATTTAGGTCACTGCGTTAGGAGTAAAATGCCATAGCATAGAACACGTCCAGGATGACGCGTCAGCCAGCTGACGCACTGGTGAAGGGAGGCAAGTGTGACTCTAGATCTGTCTCATGCTTCCTACGGAATTCCAGTCACTTCCTTCCACCTAACTGCTTACCATCCTGGGACTTTGGAATTCTCAAGACGTCTCCAGCCTTCCCTCCTCTGGTAATAGCTGAGGCTACAGTTTCCACAACAGGAAAGCACGCTTAGGATGTAAGGACATCCCAACAAGATTTCCTCATCACCTGGGCAAGAGAATGCCACAGTGCCACATATAAACAACCAAGGCAAAAAAAAATCATTGGGTTAAATATTTTTAAACTGAAATGTTTTCAAGCATTATCTGTGCTCTTCTGGCAGACCTGTTCACCTCCCAGCTTTTGACAATATTGCCTGGCATTTTATAACTGTTCTTTGTTTGCCAGGCTGTGCTGTGCAGAGAAAATGTCAGGAGTAGATAGGCATGAGAGCCCCACCCATAGAGCCTATTTAATCAAACAAGGCACACAGGGAACCAGCCTGCCAGGTGCAGCAGAGAGGCCACGCCTGGCCTTTAGCTCTCTGGGAACTTACCTGTGGCCTCACCTTGGAAGCCACTGAGATGTTCCTTCCTAGAGAATTGAATTTTGTGTGTGTGTGTGTGTGTGTGTTTTCTATTTTTAACTTCTCCTTCACTCTCTCTCTCTCTAACCTGGTTATTTTTTTTAATTTACTAAGACAATAAATTATTTAATGGCATTATTTTGTCATATCTTATTAACACATGTATATCTTAAATATCTTCTTTATATATAGCTTATCTTAATGGAATTTAGCCTATTTTGTCCTTGCTTATTAAATTTTACATTTTGATCATATTAAAAGACCTATGGTTTATCTAAGTTTCTAGACTTGAGTATTTTACTACTTTCTGTAACAGGCATATTTCTTTCTGTCTACTCTTTTCTTTAGCCAGTTACTGTAAGCTTTCGACTACACATCACCAGTTACCTACCTTTAAAACTCACTCTGTAGCCCAGGATAGCCTCCAACTCATGGCAATCCTCTTGCACAGGCTCCTGAGTTCTGGGGCCACAGGTATGTACCACCATGATCAACAAATATGGTGTTAACAAATACTCTCCAACCTTCTCTAACTTCCATATCCTCAGCTAAAAACATTAACCCTGGGGCTAGAGAGATGACTCTGTGGTTTAAAGCACTGGCTGCTGTTGCAGAAGACTTGAGTTTGATCCCCGACACCCCCATGATACCTCGCAATCATCATCTATAACCACAGTCCCAGGAGGATGGTGTCTTCTAACCTTCTCAGGCACCAGACTCACATGTCATACACATGCATCTATCCAGGAAAAGCATTCATACACATTAAAGTAAATGAATTTTTTAAAGTTAATTAAAAACAACCCTTTATCCCAGAAAGTTCCAAAAGCCACCCTTCCTTCCTTGGACAATAGTTTCCTATGCTACCAAGGGTAGGTAAACACAATTGCCCCACTCCACAGAGCCTGCTTAATCAAGTAAAGCAATATTTGGAACAGTAGCTATAATAGTGTTTGTTTCCTCTGCTGTGATCCATCATATTCTTCTGTTGACATTTCTGTGATCTGAAGTCCACGGTCTCAGTATAAAACCAATGTGTGGGACCCATGCCTGGGACGATCTCTGAGGGAAGGAGGAGGTTTCTTTCACACTGTTCCCAAGTTTATTTCAGCAAAGGAATTTTCAAACATTATAGTAATTCTCTTAAAAAGGAGCCACATTGAAGATGCACCACGAACCTCAACATGTAAACACTCCCCCACTCATTTATAACTAGTGTGATTAATCTATTCTCCATATTAGGTGTGCAAGTTCCACTCTTGAGTGGGTCTTCCACCTCCTTCACTTTGGATTAACGGTCAAAGAGAAGGGAGCTATGACAAGAACCACCTCTAATAAGGATGGAAGTAGATAGTTAGACAGATAATAGGTAGAAGACAAATGAATACATAGATAGATGTGAGGTTAACAGATAATAGGTAGGTAGGTAGGTAGGTAGATATATAAACAGATAGACAGGAAAAGGACAATGATAAACTTGGGATCATTTCATCAAGCAGGGATTTCCCTTAGGAGGCTTGTAATCAGATAACATCTTGCAACCACATTATCTTTAGGTGTGCTTCAAGATATTTTACTTACAAATCCAATTATAATCATCACCAATCACTGAAGCCTATTAAATTTTCTTAAGAACAAAAATGACAGAGAGCAAGTTAGCTTATCTAGTTTAAAACCTGTTTAATGGACTGTCACTCAACTCCCAAGATCATAAAGTAACAACTTGCTTGTGTATGCCTGACTCTTCTCACTGATGAGATGAACACGACAGGCTTAGTGTTTATTCTCCTACCAGGATGCATGCTGATTGTTCAGGTGTCTTATCTCTAGCAACTGTGATCTTCATTTGTGAAAACTACAGTCAAGAGGAGCAGCAGCCTTGCCAAAACGTTTCCTCCAACAGGTTGAGCCAACAGGATCATTTCCACTTGGAATGGCTTCTTCTCTACAGAAAGCTATTTTAACTAAATGGGGGAAAAATCTATCTAATTGGTAAATTTCATGAGACATTGTTGAATAGAAGAATGAAATTAGTCTAATATAAATTTCATTTCTTTCACAGATTTTCTAGTAGTTACCTCTTCCTTTCTTATTACTATTCTTAGAATGCACATTTTAAATCACATTGAAAATGACCAGTTTTATTGTCTATAGTATACAAAATAATTTTCAGATGTAGGGCAAGGGAAAATATTGAATGTTAAAAGGAAAGTATAAAGTACTAAAACTAATGAATAAACAGCTCAAAAAAGCAAGCATAAATGGTCAAAAACTGAGTGAAAATGGTTAAATTCACTCAGAGTTGGGTAAATTTACAGTAAGAATAGTCTTAAGATGTATTTTAAACCAGTCAACTGTAAAGCCCGAGATGATTATAACACTTGAATTTGGTGAGAGATGTAAAGAAATTACCAAAATGTGTGAAAAGTGAAATCAAGCTATGTTACAGCCTTTATGGATGGCAAACTCATACATTCATCTCGTCAGTGCCTCATCTCAGTCCCAGAAGCCAGCCTTTGGAAACAAAGCGCCAAGACTTCAGGACACATGTAAAACCCAAGAACTGAAAATGGAACAGAAGTCAGTCAATGGGAGAGATGGCTGAGTATACGGTGGTACACCCACAGAATTCCAGAAGGAACCTGGGGAAGAGTGATGGAAGGTGGCCCACAGGAGCCCGGTGAGCTAGCTTCCTTGGAGGGCAAGGCAACTGCAGAGCAAAGGTATTTGAATCTATTTGTAGAAGGAAATGCAGGCATGACCTGGGGGGCAGCCAATTGGCCCACTGCTTCTAAACAAGAATCATGGCACACCATGCTCCTGAATATTCCCAGGATTCTGAAGTAGCATGAGTAGCCAGACTGTAGCTGGCCTGTGGATGAGTGCGTACTCTCCATGACTCCTTTAATGTGCTTCTTCCACATAGAGAACCTGGAGGTGTGAGCAGTCACTATCCAATCTGAGATAATGTGCTACTCAATCAGTCAAGGGGCTTCCACTAGATAAGTAGATGCTCATATGCTGTAAAGCAGACACTGGTCCCTGAAACCATCTTCAGAGTGGTTCATCTCTGCACCCTTTACCAACCAATGGGCTCTAAAGTCTTATTGGAGGATGCCTGGTAACCAATGCATCCATTCCCTTTTTAAGGAATTATTTTCTCAATTTTGACATGATGAATAGGTAGGTATCTGATACTGATAGACAGTAAGATAGATAGATGATGGATAGATAGATAGATAGATAGATAGATAGATAGATA
>LOJH01053140.1:0-13026 GCA_001685095.1 Ellobius talpinus
TTTTTTTCACAGAAAGGTAAAGCTGATGGTTTTCTTGTTGCAAAGTTGTGAGCAGCAAATCTCAAAAGTAGTGAACTTTGTGTCTTCTCTTTTAAAACGCTTTTAAAAGAAGGCTCTTTTTATCGATGATATACCCACATACTTTAAATCCTGAAATGTCATTAGTTTACCCTCACGAGGACAGTCATATTGTGTGCATATTAGGTGTATTTTTTCCCATGGAAAGGTTTACTGTGTCTCCCTCCCTTCTGCTTCTACTATGGGACTCCTTACCAATTCCATGGTTGATCAGGTCTCTTGTGAAGAGAGAAAGTCAGCAGTGGAAGTCCATGCTGCTATTTTCTGCTTTCATTCTAACTTACATGACTATGGAAGCTGCCTCCTCTGCACTTTTCTCAGTCACCCCCATCAAGATGGTGGAGATGCCTTGCCTGAGAACCAATCTGTTCTCTTCAGTGTGTATCACTACCACTCTTCCTTTCTTTTGGCCTCTTTTCTAATTCCTGCCATGCAGCCTCCTTCCACCATTGTGTGCTCCATTAGAACTTCCATGCACTTAGCATCCCTTCCCAGCAGAGATGCACCCAGCAGGGAAGCCCTGTGCCTTGAATGCTCACTCTTTTGATCCCTTCTTCTCTGTTATCCTTAGCCATTTATTTATTTTTCTTCCCCCCCCCAACTCACTGTCACTCTGAAATCTTATTCCATTGCATTGAAACAGTTATGTCATGGTATTGCTTATTTTGTGATTAGTCTCACCAGCTTAAGGCTCTTATGACAGTTTTTATTTNCCCCAAATCCACAGATTTTATAATTGAGAGTAATTATTGGGCATAGAACTATAGAATCACAATGAATATATTTCAGGATTACTGATTTCCAAGGATATTTTACCATCTTATACCTAAATATATAGAAATAAAGCCATCTGAATTTTAAGCATTATTGGTGTGCATTTTTTATCTGTTTGAAGTTGTTTGAGTAGTAATTGAAATTTGTATTTGTATTGAAAGGGTTGTAGATGTGACTATTCAAAGCTTGTTACTAGAAGGCTCTAGAGAAGGATACTGATTATTACATGTTAGCTATGTAACCTGGCACTTTACTATAAGTGTTTATTAGTTTAAAGAGTTTTTTTGGTGGACCTTTTGGCTCTTTTATTTATAGGAGCATATAATCAAGAAATCAAACACTCAATCAGAGTATAGATGGTCTATTTAATTTAAAAGAGTTCTCAAAAGAAGAATTTGTTCGATATCATTAACCATGAGATTAGTGGAAATAAAAATACTTAGAGGTTCTTTCATTCTCATCCCAGGAAGAACTTTTTCTAAGCAACTTCCTTTATTTTCAGGTTTTAATTTATTATGTATACAGCATATATTCCTGCAGGTCAGAAGAGGGCATCAAATCTCATTACAGATGGTTGTGAGCCACCATATGGTTCCTGGAAATTAAACTCAGGACCTCTAGAACAGCCAGTGCTCTTAACTGCTGAGCCATCTCTCCATCCCCAAGAATAGTTTTTTTTCTAAAAAGAAGAAAGGATGCTGATTGATGGAGATGGAGGGAAAAGTGAATATTTAAACAGTTGATAGAAATGTAAACTGGAACAGCCAATATGGAAATCATGGTCCAGATTCCTGACAAAGCTAAAAGTAGATCTGCCTTATAACTTGCTCACATGCCTTCAGGGTATCCATTTCAAGAACTTCAAATCCTATGGTAGAGGGGATTGCACACACATATTGATTGTTGCCCTTTTCACAATAGCTAGAAAATAGAATCAGCCCAGCTGTACATTGAGTATTGAATGAATAAAGAAAACATGGTGCATTTATACAATGGGGAACACTGGAGTATTCCCTTCACTATAGGTTCTACTGTGTACTCTGTTAGATTTGAGATTTTATTTTTCCACAAGAAGAACTGGTACTGTAGTGATGACCAAAACTCTATAGCCATTGGGATCATAGACCCAAGGGTAGGTTTTGATTTGCTAATTTGAAATGGTAACAGATTGTCTTCCCAGTATTTGTGCTTATGCACACAGACACATGCTATTCTCAGCATTGAACAGAGATACTTCTTACAGTGAACAGTGATGAATGCAAAGCCTTATGACTGCTTAAGGTACAGACAGTATGAGTGTTGGGTACTCGGTCTTAAATACAACATTTGTATCAGTACATTTAAGGCTCAGAGACACCGAGGAAGAGATGCCAGAAAAAATGTAGTAGCTGGAAGACAAGCAAAGGGGCTTTGAAATGCTGTCTTCTGGGTGATTCATCTTTTACTATCACAAACTCAGTCTCTGTAGTTGCCTGTACTGAGGCTACATAAGGCTGGCCCTGTCAACATTCATCCATGGATTGGGGCATTGCTTATAGGGGCCTACTTCTCCTTGGGGAGCCCCTGACTTGGGGAGCCCTTGGGGATGGAAGCTAATGGAGGATCCTATTATGCTCCATGCTTCTATTTTCATTTTTGTATGCTTTCTGTCACTTTCTCTCTTTGCCTCTCTCCTTTCCCATGACCCCTGTCTACATCCCTGGTGTCTACAGACCTCCCACATTAAACTCAGACATAAATTTGAAGCTATGATCCACATATGAGACAGAAGATGGGGCATTTGTATTTCGTCCTAGTTTTCCAGTTTCATCCATTTTTATTTCTGAAAAATTCACAATTTCATTTTCTTTAGTGCCGAGTAGGATTCTAAACCTTTTCAATCCTTTCAAACTTCTATCAATAACTTAAAGTTCATGTTCTGGACTTGCTACTTTAATATCCAGCCCAAGAAACAATTCCTTTCTACTCCGACATTGGAAGAGAGATTCTGTCACTGGAAACCTTCTTCTTACCCATGTTTTTCCATATTTGTTTGCCAAGATTCAGTTCCTAGGCATCATAATTTCCCAGGATAAGCATTTAACCCTGCATGAGTACTGATTGACCAACTGTCTGAGTCGTGAGGCCCAGCAGTTTGTTCCCTAGGGACAACCCTTTTTCTCTGGGACCCAGAAGCTGCCTGTGTTTCACAGGGTAGAAAGATTCTAAGAAACAGCTTTGCTGGCAAAAGTGCTATTTCCGACTGGAACCTCTCCAGTGTAGGCGCCTTCCGATAACCAGGGCAGTGACAAGTCTTTCCTTTATCTGAAACTTGGCCAAGGGCAGCCTTGTACTTGCTTATGAACCATCCTTGTTCTTGCCCTATGTAATTGAGTCTGCCATATCTATGGGCAGAATTAGAGACCTCCTTGCTTGCCACATAAACCATTTTTCAGGCACCTTAATTATCATTCAGTTCCTGTTGACAGAATCCAACATTTGTTTGCTTGATGAAACACACTTGCAAATTCTTTCCTTCTCTGTACAGCCTTGGATTAATCATCCTCCTAAAGCTCACCCAGACTCACTCTGGATAGATATAGCCAATTAAACCTTTAAGTAAGAGTAATGGCACAGATAGATTGCCAACGATATGCCAGAGAGTAAACAGAATGTGCAGTAGGTGCTGTGTTTCCAGTGCATAGAAAATCCCCATGAAGGATGTATTCATTTGAGTGGGGCATTGGTAACACTATTGAAGGCTTACTATAAACAAGGTGCAATTTCATGTATAACCATTACATTAACTTATTTAAGTCATACCAAAAACTTCTAAATGCATGTTAATTAAGATCTCTTTAGGAAATGTACAGCTCAAATCAAAATAATTCAGATATTGTGATGAAAATGCTCATGTACCCAGACCAGAACTTTGGCAAGAGGCTTCATCATGAGTGCTAAATGAATGAAATAAAACATATGACAGAGCCACAAAGGGCCTGCAGCATGCCTGTGAACTGAGCCAGGGCAAAGGGAATAATTGCAGATGCTGTGTGCAGTGAAGCTACAGATGCTACCAAACTCAGAAGGATAAAATAACTCAATTTTTTCTCTTAAATGCAAAATTTTACAAGTACGTTACATACAACATTCCTCTATATACCCCACTGATCATTGATCATAACTTTAGCTTTGTTTACAGTTATGGTTTCAAAGATGGGTAACTTGAAACTCTACAACTAATTATGGACAGCTATGTACCTAAGCAAAATTTGACACTGGAGTACAAAGAGAGGTTTTTGACATGCTATTTGTGTTAGTTAGTTTTTGATGACTAAGCCAATCTGAAGGCAACTTAAAGAGAAAAATTGTTTACTTAGGCTCATGGGTTTAAAGATGTCAGCCTATCAGTGTGGCCAAGTAGATCATCTCACTTCATGGTGTCCAGGAAGCAGTGATGGGGGGATGAAGGGAGAGAGACAGAGAGAGAGAAAGAGAGAGAGAGAGAGAGAGAGAGAGACTGCCTTGCATTTCATCAGTCTCAGCCCATGGAATCATGGGCTATTCAGGGTCAGTTTTCTCTCCTTCCATGGAAACACCCATACAGACACATCTGGAGTGTACTTAACTGATCTCCTAAGTACTTGTCAATCAATTTTATTGACTATCAAATTAATAATCACAAGACTTATTGACATAAACCAAATATAGGCTGTGGAACAATTTAGTACTGATTATCTTAATCAATTCCTGAATCTATGGAATCCTTCTGAATATTTGTCCTTTGGAGAAAATAAGTAGTCCCCTTTAAAATGGACCTAATAAAAACTGTTACTTTAATATTCTCTGAGGAAAAGCAGTACAAACGCACTGAAATGCCATCTTATCTCTCAAACTGTTAGCTAACATGCCTTTCCTAAGGACTAACACAAGTCCTTTGACTCATCATTTAGGACATCTACTATTCTGGTATGAACACAATTTACTTTTATTTACATTATAAATAAATAACCGATTAATTAATATCTTCAGACTTTTGCCTTGGCCAGCACCAACACCAGAGCAGTCCCTAGACTAGCTCTATCAGCCAATCTTGGGCCTCTTGAATCAGACACTGAAAATCCATTAACATTTCCAGGTGACTGTGACCTTTGTTAAACATTTGCACCAATGTGAAGCTGTCTAGGGTAACAATGGTGGCTAACAGGCAGAAGAGGGAGGGAAGGAAGACTGGAAGGCATAGGAAAGTAAATGTGCTCAGTGCACAGGACATGTGTGTAACAAAATTAAAGTCATCAAAAGTTATCTTAGTATTTGATACTATGTAAACAGAGAGTGTTGTCTATATTTTTCAGAGTTGCTTGATAATTTAATTTTGTAATTACCAGTGCGGAGTGTGTTTCATGCAAGAATGCATTACAAATGGTAGACGTGTATTCAGAGCTATTTTAGAAACTTGGAAATTCTGTCCTAATACCAAGATTCATTTAATAATTTTTTATCAAACAAATGTCACCAACTGAAACACAAATTCAAAAATCAAACTTCATGGCACAATCCAATTCAAAGATATGTAGATCTGATACTTAAACCCTGAGGAATGATGATTAGGAAAATATTAGAAGTCCTTGCTTTCCCTAGTTAAACCATGGTGTTTATATTGGAGCAGAAAGCATTGTGTGCACAGTAATACAAACACAAGTTGAATCTGAGCTACAAAGTGTCAACAAACACTCAACAGTTTTGTGTGGCTTGACACATGTGCAGTGCCAAATGCACACCACTTGTGCAGCTCAAGTTTGCACAAAAGGTATATGACACAGCATAGGCAGGGCTTGGGAGAAGTAGCAGGGACTCAGGAAACACTTGATCTCCAAATAATTATTTGTTACTTTGTATCTAGAAAGCTCTTGATTTTGCCACATGTTTAAACCTCCATTCAATTATACAACCCTATAGAGGATTACAGCACTTAATTGGTCTAGATGAAGATCCTTCAGCTCTCGAACTTCAGGTCTATATACCCTCTGCTGGAAAAAGTAGCTATAAAAGTTTGAGATGACATTCAGAGAGTTAAACACAGTCACACAGGAAACCCCTATACTAGAAAACATTGGAAAATACAAGGCAAGAAAAAAGTCTCGGCAGCTTATGTTTCCTTGAGAATTAGTAGTCTTTGTAAGCTTGAAAAGAAAAGCAAGTATTTAAGAGAAAAGAAAAACGTTGCTTCTACTCCATCTCCAGCTCAGCCCTGACTGTGACAGTGACTATCTTGTCATTGCTCCCATTTCTTCCACTGCTGAGGGAGAATGAGGGCATCACTTTCTATGTCACAAAGTTCTTAGAAAAGATAGAATTGCTCCTATCACATGCTAATTTTGAATTTAAATGATGTCATTATTACCAGGCATTTATTTGAAGGGAAAATGCTTTCTTGTCAATATTGTGTTATAATAGATTTATACTCCACACTGAACTGGGTGATTTTTTTCTTACTTAGTCAAGTAATTCTATATTCTTCAAAAAGACAGGACTTTGAACCCCTATGTAAGCAGTCCTTCCAACCTACACTTTTGCGCCCTTTTACCTTTGACTTATTGTCAACTACACTGCCCAGAAGAATTGAAGTCCTGGGGGATGAACTAGCTGGGATTAAAATGATTAAAATAAAGATGTGCATTTGTGAATTTGTGATCCTTTATGGGTCCAGAAAAATCCTCAATTTAGAAAAAAGTATCTAATTTCCTTTCACACTTTATGAGCATTTTACAGATACTCAGGATTGTGTTGACAAGAAAAATCAGTGTGCTTGCCTGTGCACAATATTTTCTGAACACTGACAGCCAATTTAGAATTTTATGTAATTTCCAAAGTTGCTCTCATTTCCACAAGAGTCACTCCTCTTGTCTCGGATATTTGGTAATTGAGTTTCTCAAGGAATATATGACTTGTGGTGATGTAGTATAAGAGGATTTCAGAATTATCCATTCCCAGACCCTTCATTGTCCCATAGAAATACATCTCAATGTCCCATGACTGTGCCTCAGGAGGACCTAACCACTTCATATTTATTGATAGGATCATATTTTCTGGCCATCAGTTTGATTCTTTAGCAACTGACTGCAGTTGGTCTTCTTTGAATAGCATCAAGTCCATAAATCTTTATCTCTATTTTTCATTTTGTCCTCATATCTCTGTTGATATTAACCCCTAAACTTTTATCACTTGTAGCTTTATTACAGGAGAGAGACACAGAGTGAAGAGCAAAAAGAGACAGAGAGAAATAGAGAGAGGAAGAGAGGGACAAAGAGACAGAGGTGTGGAGAGAGATAGAGAGACAAGAGAGACCGAGATACAAAGAGACAGACAGAGAGACACAGAGAGAGACATATACATAGAGAGAAAGATAGAGAGAAAAAGAGCCAGATCCAGATCCAGACCCAAGGGAAGAAAATAACAAACAAACAAAAAGGTGGGAAACTTTGAGTTTCACTACCTGTGGTAGCTTGAATGAAAATGGCATCATAGGCTCATAAAAACAGGCATTCTTGGGAGTTCTTATCTTGTTGGAGTAGTTGTGGCATTGTTGAAGTGTGTCACTGCAGGGTGGGCTTTGAGGCCTCAGAAGCTTAAACCGGGCTTATTGTGTATCATTCTCTTCCTGCTGCCTGCAGTGTCATAGTTCAGCTAGGACAAGTGACGGGTTGTATGTTCCAGGGTATGGGTGAGTAGATTAGAAAGGTTAGGTAGGAGGAACAGAGATACAAAGGAAATACAGAGACGTAGGGTAGTACTGGGAGGGCAGCTCAGTGAATACTGAATCTGCCCACATTTATTTTCTATATGCTTTTATACCCCCACAACAAAAAGGAGGGAGGAAGGCAAAGACTGCTTTAACAAGGCACAAAGGACAGCCAGAAGAGTTACTTGCTTGAATACTTGAGACATCAAGCCACTATTTCCTGAGTTAAGTATTCTGATGTTTTGGGCAGGATATGCAGTGAATACGCCCTAGACCAAGTGTCCTGTAGGCAGCCACTCCCTATGACAGACCTCCTATTTTAATATGAAGGAGCAGGAATAGGCTTGAATTCTCTGACCTTTAATCAGGGTGGAGTGGATCCAATTCTATGGGCCATCTTAATGTCAAAAACACCAAGTAACCACACCCTAGGTCCGGGTGTGTAGCCACACCTGCTGTCACAACTCTGAAAGAGCAAAACTAAGTTCAAATTCTCTCACCTTTAGTCAGAGTGGAACAGGACTCACATCTGTGAGCCCTCACACTGCAGATCCAGATATAGAACTCTCAGTTGCCTCTCAAGAACCTTGTCTGCCTGCATCTCATTATGCTTCCTGCAATAAAGATAATGGACAAAACCTCTGAATTCTATGCCAGTCCTAAATAAGCATCTTTCTCTGTAAGAGTTGTCATAGCATCTCTTCACTGCAACAGAAACCCTAAGACCTTACCTGTATTTTGATCCTTTTAAAGATCCCTCATTGTCTATGTCAAATGAATCAGTGAATGACTCTTCTTTCTGGAAAAATAGCTAGTTGATAAAAATCCCATAATGAGTCAGTCTAGTAAATTAAATATTAGACAGTGAATAAAAGTTCATTTGAGGGAAAGAAACCTAAATTTTTTTATTGCTAGTGAGGATGTACAGTTTAATAATAAGGCAAATGAATCACCTGTTTTTTCTATTTTGTTTAATTTTCCTTAGATACTTGTAGAAAGAACATGCAATGAGCTTCTAAAAAGGTGATAATCTTCTTGTAAAAAACATAAGAACAAAAAATTTCTTTCCTAGTTCAGTTCAAACCTTTTGAATTACAACATAACCACCCTAAGTGATAGTATCTCAAACAATATTCTTAGATAAACAAAAATATTTGTTTATAACCATCTACCCTTTTTTCACCAGACTCCTTGATAACTCTGCTAGATTTACATTGTTTTGTTCAACATTTATGTAGCAGGCATCCAGAGAGTTTGTGGAGTATGCTGCAAAAGTGAACCATAGACTTACTTATCTCAGAATTTCCATCCAAAGGAAATACACAAGTGGCTAAATCAGAAACCCTTTAAGGGCGATGGTCATGAAACTCAATTCTATAACTGTGCTTATTAAAGCCTAAAATAAAAACAATAACTTATTGTAAATTCTCAACAAAATAAAACTTTCTATATGGTTAAAATGTTCTAGAAACCAAAAATATAGATACCAGATTGAAACAATATTGTCAATACATTTTAAAAGAAAACATATGTGATAATACTTGCAAGGAAGATCACCAGTAGCTCTTAAATCACTGGAGAAGCTGAAATTTTGATAGGTGATAATCCAAGTGACAAGATTCCTCAGAAATCCCAATCTTGTGCTGAAAGCCTGGAGGGTCCCTGAAGAGCCATCAAGCTTTATTTAGTCCACGATAAAAGGCTGAATAAATCAGTGAATGATGGCAGCATCAACAGCAGCAACAGAGTAGATATTCAGCAGCAAAAAGGAAGGTTGACAGCAAAACAAGGTTTGCCTAAGACTGCCTTAAATATGGCCCACTGATAGAAGATGTTGCCCATGGTAGGGGAAGTGATCCAATCAGCACATCAGTCCAGTAAATACCCTTATAAACCTGTTAGAGGTATGACTCTTAGTTGATTCCAGAGCCAATCAAGTTGACAACCTAGATTAACCAGTCCAAGGTTGTTGTCCAGTCCAAGGTAGAATAGGCCTGTTATGATCACCTAGAATCTAGGTGTCAGAATTGAGTGTTTAGCAAGAGACTTTCTGTGCATCAGCTGGGCATTGAGTAGCTACCATAGCCATAAATACTTTCATGGGAAGGAGCTGTGTTCTTATCCCATGCATATCCTCTATCTCTGCTTCCATGGCATTTAGAAATGACTCAACTATCTGAGTACTGCAGAATCTTCTATTTTACCTTCTCACTAAGAGCATATACTGAAGGAGGCTTGTCATGTAATACTAATATGAGACATGGCTCTGCAGCCTTACAATATCATGCTTTTGATTTTTAAATTGTTCTCCCTTCCATGCTTCTAACCACCTAGGCAGGGATTAATAATTTATTAAAATTTAGTATTTATTACTCATACATATAGAAGAAAATGCCAACAATGCATTTTTCCTTAACTATTATCATATTAACAGACCCTTCATAAAACTTCCTCAAGTCTGTCTTTTGAAAAGAATTCAGAGAATTCAGCCAGTATTGTTTTCACAGATCTTACTTAGCTGGTCCTCAGTATATCAAAGTCCATTTTTGATCTAGCACAAAGAAATCCTATTTATTGACTCACAATATTCCACTATCTGTGAGCACAAGTTGAGAGAAAAAAAACCTCATCAGCAGTATGTGTGCTTGTGTTTTAATCAACTGTTGAGTATGGCTGAGGATGTAGACTCCTCCTCTCCTAGCTATTTAGATGCAGGGACTGATTTTGTTCAAACTGCTGCATGTTATAAGAGGATGCTCTACAGAGCTGAGAGTTTTTAACACCTCTAGTGATGACATCTCCTGTCCCTCACCATCATTGTTAAATCGTTTCTCTTCAACTGCATGGAAATGATATTACTATGATTTCACTCAGTGTCATTTACTGTACAACTGATATATGTTCAAGCTTGACATATTAAGTCTTCAAGACTAGAAAAATATATAATGAGCTTACTTTCTGATATAGGTGACAATTAGCAACGAAATTGTTGAGAGAAATTGCATAATATACAATGGTACATGAATGTTAGCTACATTAACTAGACCACTGCATGATGGAAACAGATGAAGAGACTCATAGTCAAGCATTAAGCTGAGCTTGGGGAATCCTGCTGAAGAGTGGAAGGGAGGATTATAGGGGCCAGAGGGTACAAGAAACCTCACAGAATCAACTGAGACTGAACCAATAACCAGGAGCCTGCATGATAAGAACCTGGGTCCTCTGCATATATGTGTTGTAGCTGTGTAGCTCAGTCTTCCTGTGGGATTCCTTAGAATGGGAGCAGGGGCTGTTTCCAACTGTTTTGGGACCCCCTACTCCTCATATTGGGTTGCCTCGTCTGGCCTTAACACAAGGGGAGGTGCTTAGTCTTACTACAGCTTGATATGCTATATTTTGTTGATATCCATCGATGTCCTGCCTTTTTCTGAATAGAAATGAAGGAGGAGAGACTTTGCTGGGTTGACGGTGGAGGGGGGTGGGTGTGGGGTGGAGCAGAGAGGCAGTGGGGCAAATGAGGAGGGGAAATTGCAGTCAAGATGTAAAATTAATGAAGAAATATTTAAAAAATAAAACAGTCCACTAACACAGAAAACACGACACAGAATTATGATATAAAATTTATAAGAGCATCTGGGCATGGTGGCATACACCTTTATCCCAGTAGTCAGAGAGTAGAGGAGGTGGCTCTGTGAGTTTGAGATCAGCCTGGTCTATAGAGGGAATTTTGGGACAGTCAGGACTACAAAAGGAGACCTTTATCGAAAAAAACCAACACAATCAATAAAAGCAGCATTATAAAAGAGTGTTGCATGGTGTCACCATAAGATAATATGTAAGGAATTTCCTATGACCCAGTATGCAAGGGAAATAGTGAATGCTATGTGTTGGAGACTCTGGACTTGAACCCACTCTTTTACACATACAAATACATATATACAAAAGTTTTACATATATAAATATATGAATGTTATATATTTATAAATATATACATATATAAATTTATATGTGTATAAATGTTTTATACACACATATGCATGTACACATGTGCACACAACCACACATGTAAATCAAGTGTTAAACAGTGGCCCCAGGGTGTCCCTAGTATAAGATTAACATTTCAGAGATATGACCTATTGTAAAGTCCTCATGTCACTAGGAATGAGCCACTGAATGAGATAATGAGACTTCGGCCCCTTATTCTAACCAAGAAGAGGCTCTGTCTACAATCCTCATGACAAGCCTACATGAAATGGTTTTGCCTAATCATAGACAAAAGCCACTGAAACTGTAAGCTAAAAAAAGCTTTATTATTTATACATAGATTGTCTCAAGTACTTTGTCATAGGTATGGAGAGATGATTAATGCATACTTATTTTACATACTGTTACTATGAAAAACAATTCCATACAAATTGGATCTAGTGTATTCAGAAAAAACTACTTATGTAATTATCCAAAATTTGATAATCACAAGATAGGAGACATACTATATACATTTATGTTACATATCTGAGATATATTATGTCACACATATACATTAGCATCCAGAATAATGTGCACTATGAAAAAATAGTTAGTTGAACACTATTTCTTATAACAATTGTATTACAAGGTCTCTGCTTTACTTCACCTCCTAGGACATGTCAGAGGACAAAATTCTGTCTTTTTTATATTTTCTGAGCCATCAACACTGGACTGCAAATTTTCATATAGTATTGCATATTTCAGGTACTGAGAATTCACAAGGCCATTACACTTGCTATGGTGTTTTGGATGTCAAAAGACACATGAAGGAAAATGCACTTCAGAATTTAAAAAAAGCATCATTCCATTCAAAGGTCCTACATGGCATTAGGTTGGTGCTATTTTGGCTGTAGTTGCAACACTCTAAAATCAGCACATAGCAAAGGTATTATGATGAACTTCCCTTAGTGACCTTTACCTGAACTCCTTTATTATCCACTGATTAACACACACAATTTATCTCAGAGAATAAACTTGGGGAAATTAAGAGACACTGTAATAAATATGACAAACTAAGAGTGACTTATATGTATAATTATTTCACATATTCTTTTTTCTTTTTTTCTTTTTTGAGTCAAATATTTCCCTGTTATCCTGGATGAACAGGAACTCTCTCTGAAACCAGGGTGATCTTGAACTCAGAGATCTGCCTTCTTCTGCCTTCGGAGTGCTAGGAATAAAGGTTTGTACCACCACTGCCTGTTTCACATCTTAATTCTTGTTTTTGGTTTCATTATTACCTTCAAAACCAACACAATAAAAACAAAAGTTCTCATTTGAACAGCTAAAGAGTTACCATTTATTCAAAAAGTGGTACTCAACTTGTAAGAAGAAAAATATTTGTAAATAGTTTAAAATCTTTTTTCTTTTTTTATATATTATTATTATTATTAAAAAATTTCCACCTCCTCCCCTCCTCCCAATTC
>LOJH01053141.1:0-12235 GCA_001685095.1 Ellobius talpinus
CGTGCGGGAGCTGGGCCGGATGAAAAGCAGGCCTGCTCCCCTATCACTACAGCATGCCTAGCTTTTTTTTAAAAAAACAAATATTCACTATGAGTGTGTGTGTCTTTGTGTGTTTACATGTGTGTGCATACCTGAGTATGTGTGTGTGTACACTTGGAGGTTAGAAGTGTCATCTGGTCTCCAGGAACCAGACTTACAGATGGTTGTGAGCTGCCAAGTGGATGCTGAGAACCAAACCCTGGTCCTCTGTAAGGAGCAGTGAGAGTTCTTAGCACTGAGTCATCTCTCTAGCCCAATGCCCACCTTTCCCCGATGGGTTTGGGGGTTGAACTCAAGTCCTCATGCTTACAAAGCAAGTACTTTACCAACTGAGCCATCTTCTGAAATTGTTCTGGACAGTTAAGTACCCTGTACAACTTTTGAAACTAAAGAATATGATGCCTAAAATCCAAATGAACACAATACAGATTCCTCAGATACTTTCTCATCTCTGGGATAGAACACTTGACAGAATCAGCCTCGTGAAGAAAGGCTGTAACCGGGCTCATGACATCAGAGACTTTCAGTCCACCCTGCTGGGGAGGCATGGCTTCTGGAACAGTCTGAGTAGCAGGAGTTTTGCTGTGCAACCTCTTCACACCTTGGCGGTTCAGGAAGCAGAGACTACTGGACCAGAGGGTGGGTGGGGCTAACACCCTCCAGGCCCAATGCAGGGACCCATCTCCACCAGGAGGCTCCCCCACCAAAGTCACCAGCAGCTGGGAGTCATGTGTTCAAGCACACAAACCTCTTGGGGACTTTCTCAGATTCAAGTCACTTTGGATTCCTTGAACAAAGCATTGACTATTCAACAAAGGAAGCATCGTCTGCCTTTGACTTCAATAGCTCAGCTCCATACAGATTGCAGACAAAACCGTGCAGCCAGCATGCTTCCTCCCCACTGTAGAAAGACAAATCTACCTCTAGGAGGCAGTCCCCTCCTCCCCTCATTTACCCCTGGGAGGCAGCCCCCTCCTCCCCTCATTTACCCCTGGGAGGTAGCCCCCTCCTCATTTAAAGGTCATTCCTCTGATCACTGGGTTTGTAACTCAAGATTCTACCAAAGAAGAAATTCCATCTTCTTTATGGAAAAAAATCACTTTTCTTTTTTCTTTTTCAATTTAATGTGGATGCTAATTACGGTCACCACAGGCTTCCAATTCTTCTTGTAAATTACAAAAAATGACAGTTTTTTTCTTTTCTTTTAAATGGTACTCAGACTCACAAATGCCAGGAAGTAGAATTCGGTCTAGCATTCATAACAACATGGAAACCCTACACTCCTTTGTATCAGTTGCTCTGCAGAAATGGCCCTTCCTGGTGATTACCAGCGGGCTTGATCTCTGAGGACGTTGAACCTAAGGACTACAGATGACCTCAGC
The DNA here is from genome assembly GCA_001685095.1 of Ellobius talpinus. Classification (NCBI taxonomy): domain Eukaryota; kingdom Metazoa; phylum Chordata; class Mammalia; order Rodentia; family Cricetidae; genus Ellobius; species Ellobius talpinus. Next base: position 1,422 of record LOJH01053141.1, read on the forward strand.
AATAACACAGTCTCAACATTTCATTCTGGGAAATCATGGCAAAGATACCCAGCAGATGATTCATTGGACTCTGGTGGCATTTATACCATCAACTTGACCCTGCTGGAGTACTATTCCTGATTACCCATCTCTCATCTTTGAGCACACAGGGAAGGGGCACAGGAGGACTCTGGGGGCCCTGCGCTATCACTTTCCACTTTATTCCTTTGAGACTGAGTCTTTTGCTGAACCTGGTGCTGGGCTGGTGGCCAGCAATCCTCCTGCCTTTGCCCCTGATGGCACCACAGTTATAGGAGCCCATGACCGTGCCTGGCTTTTCCACGGGTGCTGCTCTTTAAGCTTGCACAGGTGCTCTTTTCCACTAAACCATCTCCCTAGGCACCTCTCTTCTTCTCTCTCTCTCCTCCCTTCCATTTCTCTGATTTTGGAAACAAATTCTTGCTCGGTAGCCTCAAAATTGAAATCCTCCTGCTTCAGTCTCCCAAGCGTTGGGATCACGGGTGTGCAGCACTTCCATGCTCAGCTCAAATCCTTCCTGCCTTTGACATCCATTCCCACTTGGCACCGCTCGTCTCCCCAGTTCAGACAGAATCTTGCTCAGAGTAACGCCAACACCACCAAATAAAGACGAACCATGTATTGAGGGCTTGCCTGTGTGTCTACAGCTGGACTAAGCTCTCCAATCTCAGTCACCTAAACTTGAGGCCAAACATGTCAGGTAATTTCCTCAAGGTTGCATAGCCGACCAGAAGCACAGTGGGATGTGACCCCAGGGCCTCTTCTTCCCAAAGACCTTAAACTTTGGTCACCACCATCAACAGCATCATCCATGAGGGTGATGGTCAATCAAGAGGAAGAAGAGCAAGCAAGGAAGCGTAAGGAAGTGACAGGTTAGGAGACACTCCTGAGTGTCTATAATGCTCCATATATTCTTATCAGCTCTGATATTTTCCTACAGAGGTGTGAGCTCACAGCATCTTAACCATTCAACAGATAGGGGAATCAAGGCCAGAAGGGAACAGTAATTTACCAAAACACAGTTAGGACCAGGAAAGCCTAGATTCTAACTAGGTAGGAGGTAGCAGGAATACATACGGTCCTAACCAGAGTGCTCTGAACTTCTGCCTTCCCACAGGCATTTTGTTTTTTGCCTAACTTGTTCACCGTGTGTGTTTTCTGCATCCACAACCAGGAATAAGCCACAGGGCAGCCCTGTGTGCTTCTGCTCCCCTGACACATCCCCCCAAGCATCCTCTTTACTTCTGTGACCTTCTTCTTCCCTGTCCCCTTCTCAGCTTCTATTGGTGCTGCAGAAACATCCCAATAATTTCCCTCCACACTTTGTGATCAGAGTTGGGTGGGCATGTTGTGTGGCTCGGGGCATTTCTAGCTAGGGAGACTTGTTTCCAGGAAGAAAGCTCAGCTGCAGGGATGTTAACCCAGCCAGCGCTGCCTCTGGGAAGGAGACTGCTTAGGCAGGCATAAAGAAAAAGGAAGCAGATACTTCCTTTTTCTAAAATAACCGGTCAGGGCTCATCCCTCTCAGCCCCGGGTCCAGGTCCCTGTGCACACAGAATGCCTGCCTCGCTGTCTCTTCGGGCAGGAGACTCGGTTGGGCAGGCTGCCAGCCAGCTGGTGGCAGAGGCAGGGGGAACTATTGACCCGGCTTGTGAAAGTTTTGCAAATGCCCCTCATTGTCATCTGTCCCTTCCCAACCAATGAAGAACCAAGCCTCACCTGATGTAGCACAGACCTGCTTCACATCCCAGCGTCTGGGCTGCACGCTGCCGGCTTCCCCAAGGTGCTCGCAGCTCTCTAGGGCTCTATTCTCTTCTTTCTTCCTGAGCCAGAGCTCCTCCCCCGCCCCCACGTCCTCTTGGCATCAAGACAATAAAAAGACCAAAGTCCTTTCACCTCAGGGTTTTATTTCTTAGCCACCATAAGGAAGTGAGTCGGGTTTGCCCCCTGGAGAGTATCATGGAGGTGTGGGAAGAGACTGAGCCATAGGTCCCTTGGAGCATGCTTGGTGGTCTCCCCCATCCCTGGGACACTGTGTTCGGTAGCCTGCTCCCCTGAGGCAGTGCCTGGCAATCACTGTGGAAGTGGTTTAATCTCAAGGCCGGCAGCTCAGAATTCAAGTCCCGCCTCTTTTTCTTCAGTCCCCCCCCAGCTTCAGTTTTACCCTCCTCATCTGAGAAATGGAAGCAAAATCTTCTCTACCTCCTCATTGTTGGCAACACTGGAGACAAATGGGACTTTTGTACAACTCAAGACTTTTCTAGCCACACAAGACTCAACCTCCCAGAGAGAAACCCCAGCTATTCAGACACTCAGCCTTCACCCAGTGCTGTCTCTAAGAAGGGAACATTCAAAAGGAAAGAAACAGATGGGCCAGTGGAACTCCTAGCACTGCAGAGACCGAGGGAGGAGGATTGTCAAGTTTGAAGTCAGCCCAGAAAACAGTGAGACAGACCCCGTCTCATGGGACAGGGAGGGGGGAGAAAGAAGGGAGCAGAAAATTGGGCTTACTTATACTCCTATTCCTAGATTGCAATATTGACACCCATATTAAAATGCAAAATAGAGCTAGAAATGTGGCACAGTTAGTAAGAGGGCTAGCTAGCATACACGAAATCCTGGATTCCATTCCCACTGCCAGATAAACCAGGTGTGTGCACCCCTGTGACCCCAGAACTCAGGAGGTAGAGGCAAGAGAATCTTAAGTTTGAGGTTATCCTCAGTTACATAGTAAATTTAGGGCCAGACTATGATGCAAGAGTCCCTGTCTCAGAAACAAACAGCAAAAACACAATTAATGAATGAAATTAAAAATAAATTTATGGATCTGGAGAGATGGCTCAGTGGTTAAGAGCATTGTTGTTATTGTAGAGAAGGGGATTGGATTCCCACCCCCACTTCAGGTAACTACCTATAACTCAGCTCTTAGGGATCCAGCACCCTCTAGGGACCCTGCACTAATCTGTACAAACCCCCACACACATACTCATAATTAAAAAGAAAAATGAAATATTGGGGACACACCCTTTAATTCCAGCACTCATGAGGCAGATTTCTATGAGTTCAAGTCCAGCCTGGTCTACATAGCAAATTCAGCCAGGGCTACAAAATGATTCTGTCGCAAAAATAAAATAAAATAAAATCTTAAAAATAAGTAAGCAAAATTTAAATTTCAAATGCAAAATGGTGATTTTCTAAAGGAGAGATGGGATTTTTCTTTCACGCAAATTCAGAAAAGGCCTTAAAATGGGAGAAACTAGAAGATGGTCCGCCAGAAGAAGGCTTGGTTTGCTTTATGAACCGTTCTCCTGGGGCAGGGATAGGTCCCCAGCAGCTGATCCGAGGTTCTGTCTGCAGAGAGAGTGGGGAGGAACCACATGGCAAGAGATCCTTTCGCTGCTGTGAGGCAGGGATTCTTGATTTCTGCAGTATTAGTATTTGGGCGTCTTGTGCATTGTGGGTTGCTTAGCAGAAGAATCCCAGCCTTCTCCCCATTCCACCCTAGAGACACCTCAAATCAACCACACCCTCAACCCTCGTCAGGTTTCTCCCTTCTGGAAGACACCCCATGCCCTAGATATTGTGGGATGTTTCTCGTGCTGCCTGCACGTATCCCCGACCTAGCAGTAGTGATAGCTCTGGGCGATTACAGACGGCCGTGGGGGAGGGGGGGCGGCGGCATTTCACTGTTGTTTTAGAAGCCTGTGCCTGTGTAACTTTCTCAAGAAAGGTTAGAGATCTTGAAGATATTCTCTAACAAGCTGTAGTTTGGACGGTACTACCCCGCTTCTGTTGCCACAGAAAGCCAGCGCGGCTGTTGGGGTGCAGAGACTGTACCGCCCCTAGCTCCGAGATCACCCCACACGCGGCTTTCTCGTACCCTACCTGCGTGACCCCCAGCTCCCGCGTCACAGTCGCCACCCATGACCACTGTGCGGGTGCCTGACCTCCAGGAAGCGCCTCTCTCACAATCGTCACTCATGGTGTGTTCCAAGTGGCGATGAGGACCTGGGACTGTGCACAGGCGGTGCGTCGTCTTGCTATCCAGAGAGCCGCCAACGGTATCCTTGGCATCCAGCGGGTCCCTGCGGATGGCGTCTCTAGACAACTGCTGGTCTTGGTGCGCAAGCACTACTTACTGTCTCCTATGAAAACCCCACCCTCCGCCTGGCAGCTGCCAGACGCCATGGAATCCCCAGGGGGTGCAGAAGGCATTGGACTGGAGCGGCTAGCTCCAAAAGGCTGCAGGATCCTAAAGAAATGCAAAGTGATCCATTAGCTCATCAAACTGCGTAGAATCCCAACCACAGTTAGCAAGCACCTGGCTACCCCTGTAACTGCCTAAAAGTAGGTGTGAGTGGGCATGGGGATGCTGCAGCACACCAGGCGACCCAGTGAAAGACGTGTGGAGAGTCCTGCAATATTAAAATAATAGAGGTGTGTCATCCAGCAACCTACTTCTGGGATGTCCCCCATACTACGGAGGGACCTCCAAATATATGCACATCTCTGTTCTTCCCTGCACTATTTTAACGGAAGCAAGCTCAAATATGTACCCACGATGAACAAATAAAAGTGGCCTGATCTCTGTTTCCATGTCGAGTTTTCCACTGCTTAGTGAAATCCTGCCTTTGAATAGGAAGGAAGACGTCAACCAGACTGGTGGCTCAGGCTTGGAATCTTACTCAGCACTTGGGAGACCAAGGCAAGGGGACTGCTGAAAGTTCAAAGTAGCCAGGGTTAGAGTACGGGTTTCATAAAACAAAACAGAGGGGTATGTGTATGTTTGTGTGTGTGTGTTAATTACATTTATTTATTGGGGGTGCATGGGAGTATATGTGGAGGTCTGAGAACAACATGAGCCGTTTGTTCTCTTTTTCCATCTGTGGGTCTTCAGCTGGACCTCAGGCTGTCAGGGTTGGCAGCACCTTTACCTGCGGAGCTATCTCATTGGCCCCATGTTGTCTCAAGTAGCCAGGATGGCCTGGAATTCACTACACACCTGAATATGACCTTGAACTCCCAATGTGCTGGGACAATAGGTGGTCTTCATACCCAGCTTGTCTTTAGCAAGGGATTCTGACCTAGGCAAGAGGAGCCTGGCACAGCAGCTCCAATCCTCTTTGCTGAACTCACACAGATGACAACTACAGACAGAAGTGGGAAAACGAATGGGGGGGGGCACCAGGGAGCCCGGATAAGAACATTTTGGCCAGTTGTGGTGGCGCACACCGGTAGGATTTGCTGAAGGTGGCAGAGGTAGGAGGATCACAAGTTCAAGGCCAGCCTGGGCTACACATTTTAGGGGCTAGAGAGATGGCTCAGTGGTTAAGAGCACAGGCTACTGTTCCAGAGGTTCTTAGTTCAATTCCCAGAAACCACATGGTGGCTCACAACCATCTATAGTAGGATCTGGTGCTCTCTTCTGGCCTGCAGGCATAACACTGTATGTATAATAAATAATAAATCTTTAAGAAAAAAAACATTCTGGAGACAAGCTGCACAGTAGTGCGGCTCTCCTCCATTAAACTAGCTTAAGGACATTAAATTGTGTGTCATTTGCTCCTTATTTTTTTTAAGAAATGCACAGTGAGGTGCTGGGGGTTCAACTTAAGGATCCAGTGCTTGCCTAGGATGCACGGAGCTCCAGGATCTGCCTCAGCACCACACACAGTGTCCTAGATGACTATTACAGGGGTACACGGGGCTTCAGGGATGTCAGGGTCCTGGATCATCACTCTAAGGAAGTGGTTGGTGTCTATTTGCTTGGTTATCTCAGGGGATACTGACACCTGGCATGATGAGCTGGTTTCAAACATAATTCTTTAACATGCGATCATGGGACTGTAAGATGTCTCAGAGGGTAAAAGCACTTGCTGCCAAGCTCCACCAACAAGTTGTCCTCTTGATCTCCACACACACACACACACACACACACACACACACACAGTATAACAAAAAGTTTCCAATGTGAGCATGTTGTGTTCATTGAATCTTTTTTTTTAATGCCCCCATGGCCTTTAATCCTAGCACTCAGGAGGTAGAGGCAGGCAGATCTTTGTGAGTTTGAGGATAGCCTAGTCCACAAAAAAAGATTTCCAGGCCTGTTGGGACCATGTAGCGAGACTGTGTCTCAACAAAACAAAACAAATAATAATAGTAATAAAAAAAGAAGGAAGACCCTCCAGCTTCTGTCCAAATAGCTTCTTCATAAAGAACATAAAGTATAACTCTATTTGGAAGGTGGTGACTCTGGATCACAACAGGAGAAGCTGTGACAGTTCCATAGCAGCAAGCAATCAGACTCTGCAGAGACCCAACATAACCCTGGCCACCACCTCCAGAAGCACTCCTTATAGCCAAGATAAGGTTTTAGTCTGGCCTCTCCAGGGAGGAGGGTGTTTACACTCTGCAGAGTTGTAGGCCATGAATACATCTTCATGAAGTTCCCCAGGCGGCCCCTGCCTGCTCTCTGGCACCCTCTTGTGGCCATCCGCATCCGGTGTGAGGCAGAAAAGGGAGTTAGCTTTCATCAAGAAAGGAGTTAACCTAGACTAAGAAAGGAGCTAGCCCAGTCTAAGAAAAGGGGCTCACTGGCCAAAGAAGCTCCGATTAGGAGCCCACCTGGCACTTGACATCATGCACTCCCTCATGTGACAACTCCACGAGGTGGCTTTGGGAGTACAGAAACTGGACTGTGCAGGGGCACACATGGTACAGTCCAAGCTACGAGTGAGGCCGAGGCAGGAGGATGGATTGCTTGAGCCCTGAGCTTCCAGACCAGTTTGGAAAACATAGTCATATCTTGTCTTAAGTTTGAAGGCATGTAAATCTATAGACACAAAGAGGTAGATTCAGACAGGGACAAGTGGAGCTTGCCAGCATTGCCTACTCATCAGTAAACTACAGAGCCGGTGCTGTGGTCTGGGGCTGCTTGACCTCAAGGTCACATGACCTACAGTGCCTCTGTGTCAGGCTGTGGATTTGAACGTAATATGATTGGTTGACATGACTGGGGCTCAGACTATATCTGAATTCTACTATTCCACCCATAAGAGAATCATGTCTCACGAGAATCCCACACCTGGGATAAAACCCTCTCAGTCGTCAACGCACAGAGGAGGCTCACCAAAGGCTGTGATTCAACATGCAGGGTCCAAGATGAACCTCAGAAGCCATGAGAAGCACCAGGAAATATTTATTTAATGCTAGTACAGCATGTTTGTAAATGAAGACAAGTGCCTGCAAATTAAAGGAGTTTGGTGGGTAAGAGCACTTGCTGCAATCCTGGGGATTAGCGTCCAGATCCCCAGCACTCAAGTAAAAAGCCAGGCATGGTTGCATGCACAACTGTAACTCCATTTGGGGGTGAAAATGGGGGGAGCGTGTAGAGAGAGGAAAGCACTGGGGCTCGTTGGCAGCCAGCTGAATTCCAGGTCCAATGAGAGACATTGAAAAGAGAGTCTAGTTCACAACTGCATTCTCTAGCTGACCTCAGGGCTTCCCAGCTTCTCCTGTGGCTCCTCTCACAGTAGGAGCTGAGATTATAGATGTCTGCGCTCCTGGGCTCGATTTTACATGTGTGCTGAGGATCCAAACTCAAGCTTGTGCAGCAAGTGCTTTACCCACGGAGCCATCCCCCAGTCCCCGATGGCAAGCTTTTTAATACTCTCATAGTTCTGGATGCAGGAAATCTGAAGGTGGACGGCCAGCATGTCGCAGCCTTCCCTGATGCACACCGATAGAAAGCATCAGCTAATGAAAGCAGAGGAAGTCGGCTGTGAACCCCATCAAGTTCCATCTTTGCTCGCCTTCGTCCCGATGCCCTCCCCCTCCTCCCTTTCTTCTGTTAATCCTGCCGACTCTTTCCCTCCAGTGTTCGGGTGAAAGTCTGGGCCTCCTGCTCACTATGCAAGACTTCTCCCACCCAGAGTCCCTCCTCATCCCCACTCCTAACCCCTGCCCCCACCCCAGCTACTGATATTTTTGAAGCACCCAGGCAATTTGCTTCACAGGAATGTTCCAGAATCTGGATTTGTCACCCGTCTCTGAACAAATGTTGCTTCCCACTGGAAACTGAGAGAGCTGTATTTTTTTCTCTGCAAACTACTCAGCGTGGGGTCTTCTGTTACAGCAACTGGAGGTGGGGGAACAGGGACTTGGAGAGGAAGATTAGCAGCGTGGGGTCTTCTGGAGGCGGAATAGGGCTGGGGGCGGGGAGAGGAAGATAAGCAGCGTGGGGTCTTCTGTTACAGCAAAAGGAGGCAGAATAGGGCTGGGGGCGGGGAGAGTAAATTAGCATATGAAAGAGGCCAGCTGGTCGAAGGTCTGGGAACTCCTCCCCACCAGGAACAAACCTTGCAAGCCCCAGGAGCTCTCCGGAGAGGAGAGGGCGGATGCCACATAAATGCCCACGTAGGCTCACCAGCTCAACGCACTTCCTACTGAGGGCTGTTAGCACCTCTATCCTTTCTCAACTTTCTGGCCCATTTCCACGCTTGGGAATGCTCTCTTTCTTAAAGCAATTTATTTCTGTTTCTTCCACTATCATGTGCCCCTGATCTAATTCTTTGTTCTGGGACGCAGAACTCTGGAAAGCTCAGCCTGTGCCCTCTGGACTCAGATCTATACAACACGCAGCTCAGGCTCAGCCCTGATTTGCATGGGGGTGACTAAGATTCTTTGGCCTGACTGTAAGGCTCCTGGCCACCTCCTAGGCTGGCCTGTATGCTTCCCCATGAAGGTCAGTGAGTGTTAGCAGAGAGCCTTGCTCCTCAGAAAAAGGGGTCCTATTACCTGGTGTTCCTCACTGTCTAATTAGGGCCTCATTCTTCCTAGATGGAGGTGTCTGTCACCTGATCTTTCTGCAGGGACAGCCCCATCAGCTCAGCCTAGCCAGAAACTCCCTTATCTCCCTGTGATGGTTAGATCAGGTAGTCACAGCCACCCTGATTGGAGTGGGAATCACCTACGGGATTAATTAGAGAAGTACATTCCTGCTGTGCATGTGATAGATTGCCCCCAGGTAGATACTGCAGGCTGATTAGTTCATAACTCCTTGGCACCATTGGGAGGTGGTGGAAGGTGGAGGCGGGCCTTGTGGAAGAAGTAAGACATGGGAACACAAAGCTGTGCCCTGACCGCTTCCTTTATTTACACCATCTCTCTACTTCCTGGCTGCCATGATGTAAGACACCTCTGAAACCTCGAGCCAAACTAAATTCTTCCTTCTTTAAGTTGTTTTGTCCAATATCTGATCAGGGCAACCTAAGAACTCACCAGCCCTGAGATTTCCCTTAATAATTTCCCACCAGCCCCACCCTGCTCCTTAGATACAGATCCCATGCACCCATGTTACATTAGGAGTCAAACCCACCCCTCTTCCCATCTGCAAAATCCAGGTCCAGCTAATGATTTAACAGAGAAACAGATACCTTTACTAGACTCATTTCTTAGAGGAGATCCAGGCATGATCACACATACCTGTGATCCCTGAACTTGGGTAGCTGAAGCAGGAGTATTGTAAGTTCAAAACCTGCCTGGGTTATCTAAAAAGAAGAAAGGGGAAAAGAAAAAAAAACATTAGAAAACAGAAGCGCAGAGAGGCTTAGTAACACGCCTTGGATCACACAGCTGGTGAGTGAAGAGCCAACTGCCAATCTGAGGCTGTCTTCATCCTGTGAAAAGGATGGCTCACCTTGAGAAAGTTGGGATGATGACACATAGAACACACTAGTTTCTCCCTAAGGGAGCCCTTGGAGTCTGACAGGCTCCTACAGACACACAAATGTACAGGCGTAGCAATAAATACTTAAGAGGGCAGCTGCTGGCCCTGTTGGTGTCCTGCTGTTTGCAACAATAGCCAAGAGGGAGATGCCCTTTTCTCCACTCACAGGCAAGCTTCCCTGCTTGTGTTCTGGAAGGCTGGCTTAGAGGCCCTGAGCAGCTTCTGAGAAACCTTGGCTCAAGTTGGGAGTCAGCTCCTGCCTGGGGGGATTTCAATCAAGTCCTCCCTGGAGACAGAGTATAGTCAGTGAGAACCGGGGAAAGGGTAGTGGGGTTCTTGGTAATGGGCAGAGGTGAAGTCCTTAGGAGATAAATGTTTTCCAGATGGACCGGAAGTAAATCTGCAGGGTGGGGGGTGCCTGGGAAGTGAGGAGGCTAAAGAGTGTAGGAGAGAGAGAGAGAGAGAGAGAGAGAGAGAGAGGACACTCCTCCTCTGTCTGTCATGAGCAAATCATGGTGGGCACCCCATAGCAAAAGGCCAGTTACCAGGAGAAAAGTATGCTAATTTACTTAACCCAAGTTTTGTCAATATGGAAGACTCCAGAATGAAGACACAAACAACCATGTTGGGTGCTCCTATTAGATTCAGGCACAGTGACAGATGCACAGACGTCTCAGCAAATAGCACTCCTAAGGCACTCAGCACTCAAGAGCGGCCCAGCATGCATGAGGCACTAGGTTGCATCTGTAGCCCCATGGAGTAGGTGGTGTGAGTTCCAGCCAACAGATTAACCAGAAGCCAGCAAAGTCCATTTATTCAAATTCAGAGAGCAGTAGGGTATAATGGTGCACACCAGTAACCCCACCACTTGGGAGGCAGAGCTGCACAGTGAGAGGCTGCATATGGGCAAGGGTGGGCTGCACCCTCAAAAAAGAAAAAAAAAGACCTGGGATATAGCTCAGTTGGTAGTTTGCCCAGCAGGAATGAAGCCCTGGGTTTGATCCCCAACACCCATTAATAATCCAATAATCTGATAACCCGTGAGACACAAACGAACCCACGTGTATAG
>LOJH01053142.1:0-10188 GCA_001685095.1 Ellobius talpinus
CTTTGTGTGTTTCAATCTCCAGCCCCTTGCCCAGTTCACGAACTGTATGGTAGCTCATAGAGCGCAGACAGGCATGGTGTGCTACAGGGAACAACTTAATAAACGTAAGAAATGGCTAAATATATGTAGAGTTCAAAACTTACCGGATTGGAGCTGTGTACTGGAAGTTTCTGTCCAGAGTTACTGGGAGAGAGGTGGGCGCAACATCTGGAGAGAGATTTCAAAGTCATGTATGTTTGGAGAATCTTCTGAAGTTAGAAGGCCTCAGGACACACGCTGCTTTGGAGAGGTCAGAGTGGTGTGTGGTGATCGAAAATACACAGGTAATCAGGGCCCAGATTGGCTCAATACCAGAGCAAGAATTAGGGCTGTGAGCTCAGGTGTGTGCCTGGCATGCTTCTCTCATGTGGTTTGGGGTCTAGGCTCTGGCTCAGGGGTCTTATGATGCTGCGAATCTTCATATTTTGCCCACTACTGTTTCCTCCTTGTCAACACAGATGGTGTAGAGTCTAACTCACGGGCTATTGTGAGGACGCCAGCAGACAATGAAATGCATTAGACAATGAATCTCCCATGTTAGAATTATGGGTACCACCCACAAGTACCTTCTTCAGTCCCCTGCAGCCCTGTGTGATGCATGCTTTATTTCTACAGAGGAGGAAGTTAGAGGTATCCCCGATTTTCAAGACGCAATATGACTGGAGACTAGTTTGAACACACAGAAAAATGGGAAAGGAGAAGAGACTTCAGCTCCCCCTACCCCTTCCCCCCTGACATAAATGTCTGAAAGACAGAGAAGTCAGAATATGCCCAAAACAGATCAAAAGAAGGCAAGGTCGTGCTAGTCTGGTAAGGCTGGAGCATGCTTGGTGGCAGTGGGTAGAGGAGAATGGATGAAGATAGAGAGCAGGTTTTTGTCTGGTCTCTGGTCCTTTGCCATCTGAGACTTTGTGGTCCTGCTGCTGCATCCTCATCTGCCTTAGAGCTTCATCTTCACACGTGTCCTTTCTCTGGAGCTTGATGGACTCCGACCAGCTCTTGCCCAGCTTTCAGACAGATATCGGCTCCTGGCTTCAGCCAAGCATGCAACACAAACAAAACCAAGTTTCTGCACTCCATTGGGGTGGTTGTCACACAATGTTGCAAAGGAAGTGGTTTTTTTAAACCTCATTGCTTCTCACAGACCTGAAGGCTGGAAGTTCAAGATGGAGGCTCTGGAGATGTCGTCCGTGGGGCAAGGGCCCCTCCTTCCTTCACAGGCTTCTTGCTCTCTCCTTGAGTGGAGAAAGGGGAAGGCAGCTCTCTGGCACATCATTTTATGAGCGAACTAGTCCTGTTCACGAGACTCTGACCTCATGACCCAAAGGACCCATCTCCCTTTGCGGGAGCATGATCTCAGTCTCTACCTTTGTGGGGACATAGATGTCGGTCTCAAGCACAGACCAATATGGCACAAGGGAGATTTGACAGCAGTGCCTGATGGAGCAGAGGGTGGGGAGGATAAACTCTACTCTCTCCATCCCTGCTCACCTCTGCTTCTCCCAGCATCCAATATGCCAGCGTGTGAGTGTGTGTGCGTGCACGCGCATGTGTGCACACGCACTTGTGTGTGTGTGTGCGTGCATGCGTGCACATGTGTAATGATCAGTAGCAGGTGTGGAGGTCTGGCATGGTCACTAGTCACATATGTGAACATGGAAAGGTGAGGAATTCAGAATGAATCAAGACTAAAGGGACTTTGCAGGGAGAATTCTCCCTCTCCTTTCTCTACTATGCTTCCAGGTAGCAAAGGTTGTTACAGTGACTGGGGAGAGCCACTGTCCCTAGAAATCTGTGTCTGGCTTGTGCTGTCTACCCTTCGTTTGTTACACCAGGAGAAACCGAGGCATGCCTGTGTGACATGATATGCTAATATGTATATTTCCAGTTTCTGGAAAACTGAAACTCTGTCAGGTCCAGGGAAATCATATGCCTTTTCCAAGTCCTCTAGAAAGCCTCTTTGGGCTCAGAAGATCTTGAACTTGTCCCTTCTCTTCTTAGCTCACCTCCAAAGACCCTGACCTCCATTTACTTCTGTGTCTCAAGGTCATAGATAATACTCGGGAGGCTTTCACAGATAGAAAGAAATGTCAGTGGGGGGTCAAGTAGAGCAAGCTCAAGTGTGCCCTGTTAAGTTTCACAGATGCATTTTAGAAATTTGCATGTCACCCCTCCTCCAGTTCAATGGAATCTTTAAAAAGAAAAATAGGGGGAGTTATCGTTTATAGGAGTTCAAACCTGCCCCTCTTTTATCTCATGAAGGATCCTTTTGTCATGCAAATTACATCATCACCCTTCTAGTTGAGATTCTGTCTTGGCTTCGTTTAAGTGAGACACACCTCCATGGAGCAAAATGTAGGGATCATACTCTGCAGGATTTTCCACACAGCCTGGGGACCACCCTTCTTTCTGTCTTTGTTGCAGTCCTGGCTTTGGTGCCCTTTGTTATGGCAGGTATTAGTTTGGCCACTGGAGGGCCCTCCAGATAGCTCGAGAATTCCAGTTCTCCAAGCCCAGCCTGTAGTTCACACCCAGATTTTAGAGCAAGCAGCATTTCAGCGAAAATCGGATTTAACTGGAAAAACTAGCAGTAGCGGTCGACATTCCTTTTATTTAGGAACTTAAGCATAAAAAAAACCTCTATTTAAAAAAAGGCGGCTTTGGGATTATGGTTTGTTTGGAGCTGGAAGGGAGGTGCCAAGCTTGTGTGTCTAGGGTGATCTTGCAGAATTCTGCCCAGCTTAGGAGAGTGGAGCTTTGAACAAAGGTTATTTGTCTCCATGTGAGGAGAACCTTACGGAGATGGATGGAGAAAAGTGGAGAGCAAATTATTTTTATGTGAGGAAGAGAGTCTTGGCCAGGACTGAAAAATGTTTGGGAGGTATGGCACTTCCCATGGACGGGAGAACTGTCACCCATGTTTATTTTTGACCCACATTGTTGGGGCGGCTGCTGCTACTGCTGCTCCTCCTCCTCCTCTTCTTCTCTGTCTTCTTACTGGAACCCACTTCAGAGATATTTGCTTTTCTGATGTTGAGAAAAACATACTAAATATGAGTTCTGAGATGACAAAAGCATACAAAGTTTCATATCCTGTCTTCCCTGCGTCCAAATACAGACCTGTTGCAGAACCAGGTAGAAATAAGAAAAGGGCTCAAGAGACCAGAAAAGAAATGTGAGACAGTAAATGTTAGGTTTCCTGTGTGGAAAACAAAGAAAATACAGCAAAACTCTCCATGCTAGACCAATATGAAGTCAGACTAAAAGGAACTTTCACGTTCTAACATTCTATGGCCTGAAACAAGAGATGAACTTGACTGTGCTGATGGGAGGGGCTCCCTGGGAACTGACAATGCTACCTTAGATCGTAGACAGGTTCCTGACTTATAAAAAGAACAGTTCTTTCCACACTTGCTTGGGAGAGGGGTAGGAAAGGATGCAGCTCCAATAGATAGCCTTAGTTTCCTTTTTAAACCTGCAAGTTGGTAGGTTAGAGGACAGGCAGGCTGCACAGACAGACAGGGAATGAGGGTGTGCTCAGCGTCTCTGTCTCAGCAGACACAGAAGCCCCTGGCAAGCCTGCATCTTTTTGGCCAGTCCTTTTGCTCTTTTTATTAACCCTTTGCAACCCGTGGGAAGCACTGTTCATACAGTTCCACAGTAAAGCCTTATGATCTGCATCTGGGAAGGAAGAGGAGCTTGGGAATGGAGTCTCTGCCCCAGACCAATCCTGACATGGAATAGTGGGATGCAATGGATGGCCTTCTGAGACCGCGCTCTCAGAACTGCTGAGGAGGGCTTATGTGTCAGGGATTAGAGGCCGGGTGGAAGCAAGCTGAGGGAAGGAATTCCTCACTGGGATGATTGACTGAGAGCAAAGGTGGATTCTACTCCTGTCTGCATCTGTAATCCCCTCCCTGCCTCCGAGGTCCCAGCTGTCATTGTATGTGTGCAACACTGACTTGACACAGAGCACGTATTTTCCTGTGACGTATTTGATGTATATCATGACAAACAGTTGTGCTGAGTTAGTGCCGGGCACCTGGCAGGCAAGCGATGAACACTGAACAAAAAAAAAGAAAGAAAAAAGGAAAAAACGCTAAGGTGGCATGTCATGGCTGTCAGTGTGGCTCCTGTTCAGAGCTTGGATTCAGCGCCGACTTCTTGAGGTTGGGCGAATTACATATAAAGGGATGGACAATCTCTGCCTGACCAGAATATTATTCGCTGAATTCTGGAGCATTCTCAGACCTACTGCACAGAAACCACCATAGCAGGAAAGAGAGCTGGTTGGTGGAAGTGCAGGGCGGGAGCTGGGAAGTGGTTTCTTTGTTCTGGGAGATTTCAGCCGTCAGGAAGCGCAAATTTTACTGTCTGCAAACCAAGAGCCCCCCCCTTACCTCTTTCCTTTCCAACCTGGGAATTCATTTGCTGCCTCCCTCGGCCTCCTCCTCTGCCCTAGAGCAGTCTCCAGGGACAGATCTTTTTGTTGAGAACATTTTGAGACAATTCAGAGTTGCAAAGTTCCCGAGGCACAGTCAGGGTTGTTCTCTGAAGAGAGTGGTCTCCTGGGCACAGACCCCCCCACCTGTTGATCTGTCCCTTCCCGGGGGTGAGCGACCTGCTTTGTGCCCGGGACGCACGCATTTCCCGCGTAGGCTCGGCAGATGGCGCTCGTGAGCAAAGCCATCTCGGTCCCTTCCCTGCCCCTCCCCACCGTCGGGGCCTCGCTAGGCTAAAGCAAAACCAGATGTTTTCATCATTTCTGGATCTGGCACGTGACTTGCAGTTCAGCAACGTGCCGACAGAACCCAGAGTTGTGCGTTTCCTTCATCCCCGCAAAATAAAACATTGTTTCTTTAAGCGAGCCTTCCTCTAAGTGAGCCGGCGACACACGACCTCTTTTTAGCACGAGGGGTTGTGTGCTTAAGGCAGCTCCGACTAGTCGCGAGTGCCCTGCTAGCCAGGCCTGAGACTATAATTGGGAAGTGGCCCTTTTTCAGAGAAGACCGTGAGCAGCAAGAATGGCTATCTTTATCTTAAGGGTTGAGGGCAGGCTAGCGCCTTCTAAAATAGCCCTGGTCTGGCAGGCGAGGAACCTGTCTTGCCTGGGTGCAGAGGGGTCGCGAACAAAACAGGAAGGCCGAGGCGGCGCGCCCTGTTCCCCGCGACCACGGCAGGTGGCAGCATTGTCCCGAGCTGGCCTCTGCCTCTGGCCAGGCCCAAAGCAGGGGCCCTTTTACTTTCGGTGGCCTCAAAATTATTAGTTCCAGATGAGTTCTTGCGATTGTAATATTTGGTTTAACCCAATCGGCCCTATTGCGTCAGTGCACGCTCACATACAGCCGTCTGAAGTCTAACCAGACATCAGAGGCATGTTTCAAGGGTGTCAACATTCCCCAGCCTTTGAAAAAATTAAAACAAAACGCAGACAGAGGTTGATTTATCCCCAGGGGAAAAGAGGGCTTAACAGGCATGGGGCTAGGGTGCCGGGAGGGAGGGAACGGGGAGATTCAGGAGGGAGTCAACAGTTGGACTTTGTCTAAGACTGCTAGAGTAGAACTGGATTTATTAATCGAGCTAGGCAGAGACCTCTGGGTTCTTTGAAGGTTAGGGCCAATAAGCTGAACTGGTTCGTCAAAGACAAGAGGCCTAGAGTCATGTATACTGCTATTGTCAGGGGCAGACCGGGCTAGGCCACTGTTTAACCCTTGGCCTGGCTGCTCCTGCCAGGGCCAGACACAGACTCCTGACAGCTTTTGGGGATTTCCGAATCTCCCTTAAGGATGCAAGCTGTGTTTCCCAAGGATAGCAGCCCATGCCCCAGAGGACCTCTTGAAAAGACGAGGCCTCCAGCAGACTTTGCCGAGTGGACCCACTGGAGTGATCGTGTGTCTCCTAAACAGCCCTGTTGCAGCATCACGCACCCCCGTAGGGACTGCGGGAACCCACTCTAGTGGCCTCGGTTTTTCAGGTGTGATCCCACAAGTTTACAAGACACTGAGCCCCAGGGGCTCTAGCTAAACCTGCAAATGCAGCCCAAAATCCAGCTCCATCCCCCAGAGGGAAAGGGTGTTTGGCCTCAGAAAAAGATCAGGTCTTTGCTAGGCAGCCCTCATCCACCCACGTTTTCAGTCAGCGCTCAAATTCTTCAAGTAACTCGCTAGCTCTTGCTCGAGGAAGCTAGGAAGACGCCTGCTAGCCAATTCCAGGGAGCCTGCCGGCTTCCCTGCAGGTCTCTGACTCGACATGGTTCTGATCAAAAGCCAGCACCCCGTCTGGCAGATGCTTCAAGTCCTGCATGTGGAGAGCTGGTGGTGGCTGGCTGGGCTTGGAATCTGCAAGGCAAGGCAGGCGGGCTGAGCGGCCATCTTGTTCTTCCCTCTTCCCCACCTCAGTGGTCGCCCAGCTCTGGGAAGCAAGCAGGGGGAAAATGGTGGTGGGTGAACATCTCCCGAGTATGTTGTGATCTTGACTTTCATTCCTCTCTGAAGAACGCATGTGTCTCCACAGTAGGCTGCCTGTGCAGCCACTGTACAGTAAGAATGGTATTTAGCCTGGGGTGAGGAGGAGGGAAAGGAGCTAAGCTGGAGACCCTGGAGCATACCGGCAGTGATACTCCTTGGGATGGTGGAAGGTCCCAGCGCTCTTTTTACCGGCTGGCTTATTTGAACGCCTTCTGCAGAGGTTCTCAGTCCTGCCCGCTTAAGATCAGTTCGAACCACTTGTGCTCACCTACACTAGCCAGTCCCGAACTCCTGAGGATCAAAAGTTCAAGGGCATCCTCAGCTACTTAATAAGTTCCAGTTCAGCTTAGGTTCCAAGTGACCCTATAGGGGGTGGGGGCAAAAAGCCAAAACAGAGCAAAACAAAACATGGCCTCCCACTCAGAGCAACTTCCATCACAGTGGAAATGGAATGGGTTAAAAACCCACAGCTGTAGGGCTCCCCACAAGGTGGTTGTAATAGACAGACAGAAGTTTATTTTTTAAGTAATTGCTGTTTAATTCTAACCCAACTTCCTCTGCTTTACAAAGTTCCTAAAAGTTAAGCAGCTCAGCCAAGGTCATACAAGTTCAAGTCCAAGCCTGGAGGCTCGGTGAAAAGTCTCTGGCTCCTCAGAAACGGCTGAAGATCTTAGTCATATACTGCTCGTGACTGAGCCAGCCTCTTCTTCCCTTTGTCTAATGAAGCCCTTCAATAGCCACCTACCCTATGCCGCTATTATCTGAAAGAAATTAGGGTGGGAAATCGTGCTACAATTCTTGAGGGATGTTCTATTTTTCTGCTTTAAACAAATGCCCATGTCCAGACAGTTTCATCAGAAATACCTTGTACCCCCCAATTTCTCTAATTAATCAGTTATAGTTTCAAAAGGGCTTCAGTGCCCATACGTGGCCACCATGGTGGTAACTGTCAGCAGTGATCTGCTTTTATGGGGCACAGCCCTAGAAAAGTTCAGTTTAGGATGAAGTAGGTGATAGTAGTTGATAGTAGGAGGGATCCCATCTCCTAGCTCGGTGACACAGTCACCCTTGTGCTCATCACCTTCCTTTGAGGCTCTTCTAGGTCACTGGTCTTTAACCTTCCTAATGCTGTGACCTTTTAATACAGTTCCTCATATTGTTGAGACCCCCAACCATCAAACTATCTTCATTGTTACTGCATAACTGTAATTTCACTCCTGTTATGAATCATAATATCATAATATGCAACCCTCAAAGGGGTCAAAACCCACAGGTTGAGAACCACAGTTCTAGGTGATGGTGGTGACTGTCTTTTTCCACTGGAGTCAGTCAGCATCCTCAGAAATAACTCCTGCTTCCTGAGTCAGAAAACATCATTGGCTCATCCGTGGTTTTGGTTATAGGTTTTCCTGGAGTTCTTTAAGGGTTTTGACACTCAAAGGTTGAGGAAATATTTGACCATCATAATGTGTTAATGAAGACGAAATAGAATGACTGCCACCATGGATAGGTTGGATTGGATCTTCAATCTAAAGAGAGAAGGGGTATGATAGACATCTCTGACACAACTGTGGAGCCTGTTGATCCCCAGAGATGGGCGATGATTAGATCTGAAAAGACTGCAATGGTTTTAAGGGAAAAAGTCCATAGGGCTAGGAGAGGCATGCTGAGGTAAGTATTTAGAGCTGAGTGTCAGGATGCTTGCTTGCAACTCAGTTTCAAATGATTCAGAAAAAAAAGAGTAAACTTAGTGGAATGTTAGCAACTGGTGAATCAAGGATGTGTGTACCCAAAGTTCATCCGGTACTAACTCAGCTCTTCTGCAGCTGACACTTTTTGTAGTCAAAAGGCTAGACAAACAAAATATGCCCCTGTCCACAGGCAGCTTACCAAAGTCTTCACATAGCAAACAAATATTTGAAGCACTGTATTTAACTGAAGGCAGAAGAGATGTATGGCCAGAAGGGACCTTGAAGAAATCTCAGGAATGGCTCCTTAGGAATAATCCTAGGGCATTAGTGTTGTGAGATGAAGGCTTCCAAGATGGACTACTATTTGGGCTAGAAATTAAAAAATGCACAGTTAGTTGGGTGGTGATGGCACACACCTTTAATCCCAGCACTTGGGAGATAGAAGCGGGTGGATCTCTGTTAGTTTGAGGCCACCCTGGTCTACAAAGAGAGTTCTAGGACAGCGAGAGCTACACAGAGAAATGCTGTCTCCAAATAAATAAATAAATAAGAAAAAATAAAGAAAAAATATAAAAAAGATAAAAATGCACAGTTTCAATCAGAAGAAGGTAAGGCATTTTGGGACAAGGTAACAACTTTTTAAAAAGGTAAAGAATCAGAGACTACTTGGGGAACAAAGATGAACCTGTGTAAATGTGATGGACAATGTGCTGGAACAGAAGCTTTGGTTGGTGTCTGGGGACAGGTAGCCTTGAATGCCTTACAGACTGTATTGTAAAGCGGCACATGGAACTACCAACACTCCGTTCCATGGAATTTTCTTTGACAGAAACTCCTGCCCGGACTTCAAAACCAGCACATGTGATCCCTCCCCGAGGTTTCCCCAGTATCTGTGAGCAGAATGATTCCACTGGGTCTTTTCTGTCCCCGAGCTCATCCACACTCATTGCTGATGTCACAGCACACACAATCCAATCACAGCAGTCGGCTCTGAGCTTCTTTCTTAGAATCAACCACCACAATTCTTTCTTCTGATCCTTTTCCTTTTCCCATGCCCTCTACTTGATAACTCAGCTCCTACACTTGCCTCAGGCTCTGCTTTGGACCAACCAGTGGTCACCAAGTTATTTGTTCTCATGGCAGCTTTCTTTGCTAGTCTCCTGGCTATAGAGCCACAGGGAAGAGTCTTGGCTTTTGCTCAATCTACGCTGGGAATTCACATCAGCTAAATGGCTGTCAGTGAGACTTCACCAGTAGAAATGGTGTTCCCCTCTGTTCTCTGAGAAGTTTGTGCCCATATTTTTGCTATATCATTTAGCATCTTCTGTCATGCCTTAAGTTAGGGTTTCTATTGCTGTGAAGAGGCACCATGACCATAGCAACTCCTATAACAAAGGCAAATATTTAGTTGGGTGGCTTACAATTTCAGAGGTCTAGTCTATTATCATTATGGTAGAAAGCGTAGTGGCATGTGGGCAGACATGATGCTTCTCAGAGAAGTATCTGAGAGTCCTACATTTGGACTCACAGGCAACAGGAAGTTGTCTGTCTCACTGGGCATGGCTTGAGCATATATGAGACCTCAGAGCCTGCATCCACAATGACACACTTCCTCCAATACCGCCACACGTACTCCAACAAGGCCACACCTTTAATGGTGCCACTCCCTTTGGGGACCATTTTCTTTCAAGCCACCACATGTCATGACCTTGTTAATTTTATCTACTTGCCTATGTCACTGCAGCTGCAGTAGTCAGTTCTAAATCTCCAGGACTCAGCTCACCATCTGGTCCTCAGTGGGTGCTTCATAAATGCTTATGGAAAGAATGAGTGTACCAATGAATGGGCAGAAAGAGGAGCTGATATCTGTATAGATTTCTCCACATAGTGTCCACCTCAGTGCATATATAAGAATTTGATATTTGGGTAGAAAGCAACAGCTCAAAGTGGGTCATAGCATTTCTGTTATTGAGGCTCCATCTCTGCATTTT
>LOJH01053144.1:7510-19744 GCA_001685095.1 Ellobius talpinus
AAAATTAAAAATATTAAATGAAATGCAGCAACATTCTGCAAGCTCAACAAAGGCTACAAATTCAGTATTCACACTTCAGAAAACTACCTCATGTTATAATATCAGTAAATTAAAATTAATTAGGAAATTTGAATACACACATTCCTTCTGCCCTAACCATCCTATTCATAGTAGGAAAGGCCCAGGAAGTTTATAGGAGTACTTATTGCCCGCTGGTTTTCTTTCATACAACAAAACTGGTAACAGTCTAACAGCGAATGAAGGGAGGATGGATAAGTATGTTACAGCAATCTAAAACATTACAAAATATTCATAGTAGAAAATGAGGAAACTAGAGATGTATGTGTCAGTTAAAAACATCTCCTAATCATACCAAATGAAAAAATCCAAGCTATAGGAGGGCATCGTCCACATGGATTTAAGAATTATAGAATATTCCTACACTGTCTTAGACTCTCTATTGCTGCAAACAGACACCATGACCATGAAACTCTTATAAAGAAAAGCATTTAATTGCATGGCTTACACTTCAGAGGTTTAGTCCATTATCATTGCAGTGGGACATGGTGGCATGCAGGAAGACATGGTGCTGGAGAGGTAGCTAAGAGTTCTACATTATGCATAGGCAACAGGAAGTAGTCTGTCTCACTGAGCATGGCTTGAGCATATATGAGACCTAAAAGTCTGCCTCCACAGTGACATACTTCCTCCAACAAGGTCACACCTCCCAATTGTGCCACTCCCTTTGTGGCCATTTTGCTTCAAATACCACATAAACCTTATTTATCAGTATCTGATAGCAAGATGTGCATATAAGTTCAGAACTTCATGGAAAATTTTATAAGGGATGAATGGGATAAGATTGAGGGGTCATAAGAAGAATTTGTGCATATCTTCACACATACATGAATAAATGAAAAAGAGGTTGTCAATTTGAGGGAGCATGGGAAGAATTGTTGGGGGCGGGCATTGCCTGGGATGGCTTGGAGAGAGGAAACAGAAGGGAGAAAGCAATGTAATTCCATTTAAATTAAAATATATTAAATACAAAATTGTATTACTTGAAAGCTATGAATCTTTTTTTTCAAAATATTGGGATCTGACTAAAAGCAGCTGAAAATTCACATATGCTCTGAACATTATTCACCATGTTTTCTCAGTGCCTGAATAGGAACAACAGAGGACCACATGGGATAACAGGGCTCAGAGGACAGTAGATGCAGAAAACGCTAGGGCAGAACAGGCTGTAAGAGTGGAGAGAGGTAGTGCTAGCCTAACAGCTGTCAAGCAAACTTCTGACTTACACACGTATTTTTAAATTGGTGGTAGGATAGGATATTTGTTTCAATAAAAATCATCACGTAGATGAAATATGCAAGGAGAATGCAGACATAATTCAAGAGGTGACCATCATTAAGGATGTGAGATGAGGCTGAACTCAGAGCACATGAGAAAATTTGATTCCTAGCATGAAAACAGACTGAAATCAAGCACCAAGGGAAAGACTTGATAATTAATATTACATACATAGCTATCTTTGCAACTTAAATTGAGGATGCAATTATTCAGAATTAGTTGTTTTGCAAGGCATGGTGCTGTTTGTCTGTAATTCCAGCACTCACAAGTCAGGAGGCAGAGGCAGTAAGATCAAAGTTAACTTTAAGGCCTGTCTGATCTGTGTAGTCAGTTTTAGAAAATTGTGTAAGACGGTGTTTTAAGTTTCCCACACAAAAATAATTGTTTAAGCACAAAATACAAATGAGAGAATTGTATGAACATATAACCATTACTTAAAAGATTTTTATTAGAACATGAAAGGTAGGTAGTATGGTCTATGTATGGATCTCAAAGTTCACAAAACATGTCTCAGGAAGGAATTACAGCAAATTGCTTAGCTCTAGCAGTGATTTCTTCATAGTCAAGGGCAACTGGCTCCAGAATACTTATGGATAACATAATCTGAGGATGCTCATAAGTCCCTTACTTATAATGTCTTGGCATTTACATAAGAACTATGATCATCTTCCTGAATAATTCAAATCATACTTAGTATCCTGGTTAATATCAGCTGTCAACAAACAGCCTAGAGTTATCTGAGACATCTCAATTGTCAGATTGCCCAGATAATATTGGCATGTGACCATGTCTGTGAAGAATTGTCCCACTTATTAATTGATGTGGAAGAGCCAAGGTCTTCCTTGTGAATAGCAATATCCCTAGGCTGCATCAGAGAGTGAGTTTGGAAACAAACCACAGAGTAAGTCAATAAGCAGCATTCCTCCAAGGTCTCTGGTTCAGGTCCTGCCATGATTTCCCTCAAAATGGA
The DNA here is from genome assembly GCA_001685095.1 of Ellobius talpinus. NCBI lineage: Eukaryota > Metazoa > Chordata > Mammalia > Rodentia > Cricetidae > Ellobius > Ellobius talpinus. Next base: position 9,837 of record LOJH01053144.1, read on the forward strand.
CTGTGATCTGGAAGTGCAAGGCAAATAAATCCTTTCCTCCCATAAGTTGATTTGATGGGAATGTTTTATCACAACAGAAGAAAAGACAATACGATTAAGGCTGTACCTGAATCACTATTCCAATGCATTGACTAGGAATAATGGCAAGAAGAAGAGTCTGCGTGCTCAGTTCAGATGCAGAGTTTTCCCTGCAGGATTTCTTTCTGTGGCTGACTAACTCTGTAGATGCAGAGCCCTGGACACAGAAGACTGACCACACTTAGAATTTCATTATTGTGAAATATCAATATCTAAAAAGTTATGACAAAAATAAAACAAAACAAAATGAGCCCCAAGTAACTTTATACTCTTTCATGCCTGGATGAGGATGAAACACCATGAAAACCTCTCTTCAAGGCTCAGCTGAGGCTAAGATGGGCAGGTGAGTGGACAAAAAATACCATCTTGCATGGATTTCACTGTCACGTCTCTGGAGGACGTTCTTTCATACAGATAATTCAGTAATTGCAATCCTATTATTCCTTAGCTAATAATATGTTCAGTCTAAGTGATCATAGCTTTATTATCATGTGTATGAATCAGTTCTCTAACATCTATTACTTTTCTCAGAAATATTATCTAACAATCCCACCATTTCACAGCTCATTAGCACCTATACAGGAAATGAGCATATTGAAGTTGAGTGGAGAAAGAAACTAAAATTAAAAAATCATTTTTTCTTGGAATCAATTTTGATAATGTTAAATACATGGAGAACCAAAGCTTTAGGATGGAATTTGAAGATCTTCAAATGTGCTATCTCTGTTCCCTACATATCTAGCCATTTAGAGATCCTCCTCTCCTTCCTCAAATACTGAAAGGAGCTTCAAAATAATAGTCAATAAAGATCAACTACCAAAAACACAGTAGTCCAGAGATATATGATACTTACTACACTACTTATGTAGGGTATGTGAAATAACCTCCAAAGATGTCCACGTTGTGATGCCTGGGCTGAAGTATGTGCGGGGAAGAAGGGGGTGGAGGCTATAATGTTAACATGAGGATCTGATATGAAGAGAGCCTTCTGTTTTACCTAGATGAGCACGCTACACTCATAGGAGTCCTTGTGAAAAGGGAGCAGAAAGGACAAATGCAGAGGAGATGCCATCAAAGAGTCAAAGCACAGAGAAGAATGGAGGTAGTTTCAGAGACTTTACAGAGAGCTGGCTCAGCAGACAAAAGCACCATGAAATCCTGGCAACCTGGGTTTGACTCCTTACAAAAAAGCAAGGTGCCATGATTGGCATCTGTAATACAAACTACAGCACTATTATCAGGAGCCTTGGCTTAATCTTGCATAGGTGGTATGAGACAGTGGGCAGAGAGAAAAAGAGAGAGAGCCTTAAAACAAGGTAGAAGAAGAGCAACCACATCTGTCCTTCACACGAATGTGCTTCTGTAGACTCTCTCTCTCTTTCATAGACTAAAACAAATATTAAAAAATTTCTAGCCACAGGGTGGATAATGATGCTAAGTCTGAGCTTCATCTTCTAAGGGTCCTAAGGAAACAAAACTGTTATTCTGCTAAATAAATATGATATTAAATTGACTACTAATGACTTACCATTATACTAATAGATTAATGTATTTCTCAGTTATCATCAGAGAAACTCCTATCTGCAAAAGATAGTATATTAACACAAAGACCCACACAGATCAAGGTACAGAAAATAAGACTGTAGGGAATGTTCAGCCCTAAATGGGACATCTATGTCTCACCCCCTCCTCCTGAGGCTCAGGGATCATTGTGGAGGAGGGAGCAGTGGAATAATGTTCAACCCAGAGGTGGCGAATGATGATAAGGAAAGAATGTCTTCCAGACACATCAAGAAGCTGACTGTATAAACCCACAATGGGTGTGTTCGCATGTGCAAGATCTGGGGCAAATCCAAGTCAAAACAAATTCCAGAGTGGAGAGGGGAGGTAGACACGAAGAACCACTCTAGAGCTATTGACAATAGATAATTGCTGGAAGAGGGAGAATCAGTTCTCTTTAAGACTAGATCAACCATCATTCAAGAAGAGGACACACAGTCAGTCATGACACACAGTCAGGTATGAAGATCATGGATCTGGGAGTCATTCGGGGAGGGGGTGAATACCATACTGTTCAAAATTACCAAATCACGTAAAGAAAAAAGAAGGAAGGAATTAGAAATACAGACAGAAAGAAAATAAAGAAGAAAAGCCAGTGCAGGGGACTCTCACTTGAGGAATCTGTTTCTGTACTTGGGTATATCTTGCTTTCTACAGTTGTTCTTTGAAGAAACCACATTCATTCTCTCAGACACATCTTGTCTTTCTTGCTGTGTACCTCTCTCATTTATCCCTCATTTTAAGGCTATATTAAAATATCCTTGTTAAATACTAATTCTGCTTCATAAAAAGAAAAGCTAAACAACGCAAAGGCAATGGAACAGATGTGCCTTTGTAGCTTGCAGAAGGAACACAGCCTCAAGATCCAATTGACAGGCCTTTTTAAAATTATTTAAATTTGTTTGTAGACAATTTCACTAAGCTCATAGCATATACAGATCATTATATCTCCTTCCTCCCTGTCACCGCTGTCCATTTCCTCTCTCTCAACAAATCTCTCTCTCATGGTCATGTCTACTCATTTTGTTCTATAACCCACTGAGTTTAACCAGGGCTGTTTGCATAACCATGAACCATGAGTTTCGGGCTATCCACTAGAGCCTAGTGGACTCGTCAGTGAGCACACGCTAAGGATGGTGATTTTCCCTTCTCTCAGAGTGTATCAATAGCTGATAGTTTAGAAGTAAAGGTAGGACATTTGGAGCCGCTCCTCACCGGCACGGCAGTGGTTTATGTCAACTTGACATAATGTGCTAGAGTCATTTGGGAAGAGAGATTCTCCATTGAGAAAATGCCTCCATAATGCTTGCCTGTAGGCAAGTCTATATTTTCTTAATTGGTGATTGATATGTGGGACCCCAGCTTATTGGGGTAAGTAACACCTATGGGCAGATTGTTCTAGATGGTATAAGAGGGCAAGCTGAGTAAGTCATGGAGAGCAAGCAAGTAACCAGCTACCCTTTATGGCTTCTGCTTCAGTTTCTACCTCCATGTTGTTGCCCTGACTTCCCCCAGTGATAGAACGTGACCTAAAAGTTGTAAATTGAGATAAACTGTTTCTTCCCAGCTTGTTTTTGGTCATGGTGTTTTGTCACAGCAACAGCATCCTCATGGGTCATCAAATATGACCAGTCATCTGTGGGACCAGTGCAGGTAAGTTGGGCTGCTGTGACATGGTGGTTGTAATATATATAACATGTTTAAAGCGTGGCATTTTTCATCTATGCACTCCATCTTACAGCTCCTGCTTCCTGTCTCCCCATCAATATTACCAGAGTTTTAGAGGTTAATAGTGTAAGTATCTTCTTCAGGACTGGCTGTACAACCATGGCTCATTCTCTTCAACCTAGGCTGCAATGAATTTCTATATTCATTATAATTTGTTGTAGGGAGAGGCTTCTCTGATTAACTCTAGAGACATTTTTCTATGTGCATAAGCATAGATATTTATAAGCCAGTCTAATACTTTGTTACATTAGTTATATCGGTAATAAGTTCCCTACTTGGGCCTATGACTACCCTGGACCTGGGATATTAGTTGAGCTTATAGTACCTGGTTCAGGTCCTCTCCAACAAGACACTTTGCAACACTTCTTAAATGCAATCAGAGGGCAGTCAATTCTCCCTACCACAGACAAGCCACAACTGCACCGGTGGCTACAGTTTCCCTGGAAGGTTGTTCTTCTGGCTCATAGAGTTAATAGCTGTGCGGCAAGATAATAAATTTGTACTAGTTTAATCCACAAAACTTCATTGGTTAGCAACAACAGGAAAGCACTGTCTCATATCTAAACACCTAAATGGAACCTGTGCCATGTTTTTAATACGTCTGCTAGATAATATTTTTCCTATTATTCTTAGGGATTTCTTTATAGATTTTGTAATTTTGTCATTGTTCAATTGCAGGCATTGAACAGAAATTAGCATTCTCCTCTGCTGTCATCTTGTTTTGAATTAGAGTATCTGAAAGAATAATAATTTTAAAAAGAATGTGAGCACTCCTTAGTTTCAGAAATGAAAAACATCTGCAACTGCTATAAGATTGTCCTGCATCAGGAGTGACAGTTTCCAGTGAGCATCTAAGAAACTGGAAACGATTGTGTCCATGCTTACAGAAAGGATGCTTGCTGTTCTTACAAGACAGTCGAAGCGTCTGGAACATCGTGATTTCCAAAAGTGGAGTGAATAGCATGCATGGTCCCTATTTGTTCCTTTGCTTTGGGTTCCTGAAAAGCACTGGATACTATAAGAAGTCTTGGTTTAAAATATAAACAATCCTGGGCCCTATTTTGTTATTGCTTTCTGCTGAGAAATGCTCAATTAAACATGCAAAATAGCATAATTGTTTCTCTTAATTGTTCCAGCACATTCACAATACAGCATCCAAATTTTTCACAGAGTTTTCCCTGTGCTTTCAATTTAAAGCAAGTGAATGGGAAGAAGTTGAAAGCAGACCTTGGAAAGAGAATTCTGCTTTAACAATGGTTAGATAGACCATCCAATATGCATATATTAACCGACGGTGTCCATTCCTCACTGAGCTGAGCCTCCAGGACTCCTGTCCTCACCAAGTGAACCTCCTCACCTCAGAATGCCATGAGTGTCCCTCACAGAATTCTCTGCTTACAAAGCTGAGAGACTTGAACAGTTTCTAAGAATCTTCTCTATTGATCATCATTTGCAGAGAAGTATGCCAAACAATTCGCCCAAGTTTAATTTGGTTGTGTGCAGGAATGAATACAGTGTGCTATTAACACTGGCTATTATAAACTTTATAAGACAATGTTCTAGAAAAATCTGCTATCAATCCATGACATATATTCAGCCTCACTTACTTGTGAATCTTTAAATAGGTTTGCACACACACACACACACACACACCTATAGTTAGAAAAAGAAAGCCTGTTTTATATTAACATAAAACAAGGGACCAAATAAAATATTCATAATGCCAAGCTTGCAGCCTTCAATACATGCTCTTTCTAGAACACTCCAATTAGAAGTAGACTCATTTTTTTTATAATCCATTCATATTTTACATTACCTGTGTGCCTGCATGCTATATATAGCTGCTGTTTCCTCGTGTAACCTTCAGCTGTCTGGGATGAATTTTAAAGCTCCCTTCCCAAATGCTTAAAGCCTTTTAGCATTAAATAAGCCCTCCCTGACATTTACAAGTCATCCATTTACAAGAGTGCACTGCTGCCGCCATGTTTATTTTCCATCCATTGCAATAAAATGTGACGTTTAATGCTTTATTGATTATACTGCAGTAACAAGTGACACTTTTAATAGATGATTTTCTCTTCAGGCTTTCATTCTTGATACTTGTTAAATAATAATGTATGTTTCATGCTTTAAAATGCTAAATTCCATAGAATGATAATCCCATGTCACTTTCTTGGATGTAGGAAATGCATAATACCATAGTAAATAATAATTAAAATATTGAGGTGTAAAATAGACTGTCCTTCTAAAGACAAAGGTTGTTTGTATGTATGTATGGTTAAGATTTTTATTAATTAGTATTAGTGCTGAAATAATTAAAGTTTGCCATTTCTTGGTTAATCTACAAGTTGTACATTGACATATGTACTGTTTATATGCATGCAGGTTGTGGGCTGTGGGCTCAATGTTTTGTGTCTTGTTTTAAGCAATTCCATCCACAAAGAAAAAAGGACAAGAGAAAAAACCAGTTCTATATTTGCAGTTTAGAAATTGGACATATGTCTTGAATTATAAGATTTTAGCCATTTTTATTACATCATTTTTGTTGTAATGATTAAACAAGATAAAGGGCTTTGGGGCTTAATGTAGTCACCCTAATTAAATCCAAGAAGCCCAAGAACCAATCCCAGTTTAATCTGTATGACAAGCAATGCAACCGTGACTATCCAGTCACTCAAAAAAGAAAATAGACATATGAGCCAACCCTTGAAAAATGTTTACTCAGATCCTGGCTTGGTGTACACACCCTTGAATCCCAGCACTCGGGAGTCAGAGGAGAGCAGATTTCTATAAATTTCTGACCAGCCTTGGCTACCCAGCAAATATGTCTAGGTTGGCCAGGGCTGCACAGTGAGAGCACTTTCTGCTCTTTTAGAGGGCAGGAGATTGGTTCCCAGCACACAGAGGATGGAACACAATCATTTATAACTTCAGTTCCACAAGATCCAAAGCCCTCTATGGGTCTCTAGGGGTTCCAGGCCTGCATTGCTGTACATGCATACAAGTAAGGCAGTATTCTTGTATGTTCAAAACCTGTTCATTCATTTTAACTTCATGCCTCTTAATATAAAATTATAAAAATCAATTAATAGTCTTAAAGAGAACAGTGTAGGCGGTATTCTTATCAGTAAATTATATATGCCTTTTCAATCTTCATTCTCTTGTGTCTTAGACGGCAAATATTGTCTTTAGTTTTTCAATTTGCAAGTGATGATTTCCAGAAGAGAGTATGAACAATACTGCCACACTCTGGCCTATCGTCTCCTGACTCTTTACCTAATGATTCTTATTGTCTTCCAACTTGACAGTTGGATGAGGACAGCTTTGGGGAGTACAGACCCAGGAGAGCAGGGAGAAGTAGGCAGAACAGGTGCTCCGTCCACAGATGACACATATCAAGGGGATGCCCACATGAGAACCCTGTCCAACAGCAGGCTGGCATATGAGAAAATATTCAGAAGAGAAAGAGGAAGGTAAGGGAAGTGATTGAAGACAGCATAAAGGGAGGATAGCAGCCCAGAGCATCCCCATTAGCCATTCGCACATATTGTTCTGCTACTGATGCTGTAATAGAGACCTGAGTGCCACATACTAACAACGAGGAAAATGACGCCACAGAAATGGGCCAAATCATTCAAGCCAAGCTCACACCAACTATCACTAAAGTGTTGTAGTTCCTGATTTTGAAGCTCCAAGAGATCTGCAGACATATAGACGTATCATCAAGACTGCACTGGAGGGAATTGCAGCAATTTGAAATGTTAGATTCTGATTTTAGAATTCACTCAATTTCCTTATTTAAATTCAGTAGTTCCTGCATTGCTTATAAAGTGAACAACATGAAGAATGCCTGTTTATAAATGCCATTTTTAAGGAAAATCAATAACCATTATATGCTTTCTGCCATCCTTAGCTCCCTGAGAAGATATGAATATATTCATATAACAGGTGTTGTGTGAACCTAAAACTCCAGGGATGGGATTAAATAAAAAAATTCTGGATCTGAACCAAATAATAGAAAATGATACTAGTTCTACAATACAAAATATGGTTATAACAATACGTCTCATCATTTCTTCAGTTTGCTGTAAGTTGGGTACTACCTATAGACAATGATCTTATATATTGTTCAGTAAGCACACACTGAATGCATTACAAACAGTAGAGCTGTGTTGGGTGCTACACACAACAGCAACTCAGAAAGGCGTAATTGCTAGAATACAGCCGGGTCATAGAGACAAATAGGAGCCCAGTATCAACTCATCACGTAGCCTCCTTGAAGCAAGCAGGAAAGCAAGAGGCTCTAAAGGGTGAAGAACAATTCTCTGAACAGTTGTGTTAGTCACGTTTTCCGGAGGACCAAACTGATAGAATGAATGCATTGAAAAGGAATTTGTTGAATTATCTTGCTCAATGTGGTCTGAAGAATCCAACAAAGGCTACTTCACAGTAGGGAAGCCAAGAACCCAGTAGTTGTTCAGTTTGGGAAGCTTGATGGATGCCTTATCAGTCCCAGTCTGGTACCAATGGCCTGAACGATTTCTGCAGAACAGTTTATTGTTGATTTATGTTGGAAGCCCAAAGAAGAATCAGCCCCAGCAAGCTGCAGCAACAGAGTAGATGAGGTTACTAAGTAAGAGTAAGGACAAGCAAGCCAAAGCAAAGCCTCCTTCCACTTCCTTTCAGCTAGGCTGTCACTGCAGTGTACTGTGCTGTCCACATTGAAGGTGGATATTTCCACATCAAATAATCTGGTCAAGAGAATCCTTCAGAGATGGACCCAGCAGGTTACCTTTTAAATGAATCCAGATCCAGTCCAGCCGACAACCAAGATAAATGCTGACATCACATCAAATGCCTTTCTTATTTTTAGCAGCAAATATTCAGATGTAAGTTAGTGTCCCAGCAATAAAATAGTCCTTTTAAACTTCTACACTTGATAATAATCAAGTATCATGAAAGAACAGAATAAAGTATCTATTCCATTCTTTAAATTAAGATTTGAGAAGCTTAGAATCAACATTTTCCTTTAGAAACATTTCCTTATTTGAGAGACAGCTACTGAGTCTGTACCTCTATGCACATATAATGACAACTGAGGTATAGGTGATACCCACTCTAGCTCAGTGTCATATATGTTTTGTCTACCTAACAAATTAATATTATTGCTTTAGGAATTCTGCTGTTTTTGAATCTCAGTTGAGCACAAAGAGTTCTTCCTAAAAGTGCTAACTACGTTAAATATTTCCCCAGCCTCCCTTGCAGCTAGTCATGATGGTCTATGAATCAGATTCTACCTGTCAGCTCTCTTTAAATAAAAAGGAAAGAGGAGGTTGTTTTATCCTACTCACAATGGTAACAATAGCAGAGGCTATTTAATGACAGCAGACCATTTCTTACCAGAGTAGAGTTTGAGGAAATAGTCCAGAAACTTGAGTCTGACTTTCCAGTTCATCTACAAATCCACAAGCTATCCCAAATATTTTTAATAAGTACGTTTTTTGATCCAATGGACTTTTTCTTTAGAAAATCATAATTGACAGAGCAACCACCAAGCCATGCAGCCATCAAGAGAAGGAGCAGTTAGAGCAATGAGCATCTTAAGACCTAAGGGATTCAGTGGTGTGTCAATTTCTCAGCACACTAATTTCTCTAAAAACATTTCTCTGAAAACAAAGGTAAAGAAGCAAGTTCATTTTGACATTGAGCTCCCTCTGATAAATATTTGTTTTAGTCTTTTCATTGGATCCTGCAAAGGCTTCACAGACAAGACCTAAACACTCAGTTCTCAGAGTCCCTCAGTTCTAGAGACCCAGGAAGATAAGCTCTCATGATGCCAGCCAATTTTTCTTCTCTTGAGGTCCCTTTTCTGACTTACAGGTGACCATCCCCTGAGTCCTCATGAAGCAGCAAGAGTGGCCTCTTCTATTTCTCAGAAAACCACTTATCCCACCATGAGTACCCCACCATCATAACATTATCTTACATTGACTACTTCCCAAAGACATCATCTGCAAAGCTATAATGCTGAGGTTAACGCTTTAACATATAGTATGAAAGGATGTGTTATCTATACCAATATTGCATCCAGGTATGCTTCTAATCAAGGATGATGAACATCAAAGTTACCATCAAATTATGTGGTTCATTACAGACTCTTTCTCCACCAGGGACTCCAAAGATTTTACGCCAATGAGGAACTAAGGAGAAATGTCCACTGTCTTCATCTGGCTCTAACTTGCCTTCAAAGTCTTCTTAAATTAATTCACTCCCTATATGGCCTGTGTATACAGAAATGCTGGTGTTGTCTGCTAGTCACATAAATTGATCCCTTTACATATTGCTGTATTTGGGTTCCATGGAGCACTTCATAATGACACTTGGATGATCTTTGGGGCTGCCTTGACAATGGGCCCTTCTGACCAACAATGTGAGACATCTGATTGACAAGATCATTGAGCCTATTTCTGGCCTTGCACCTATACTCCTTGCTGGATAATCTCAGTAAATGACCAAGCACAAAGACACAAAGGACATCCCAT
>LOJH01053145.1:0-10453 GCA_001685095.1 Ellobius talpinus
AATCAGCCTTTATTTAAAATATAATTGACAGAATACAGACCATTCTCCCACACCAGATCTGTAGTCTTCATCCCTAGTGATTTCTAATGGGAGCTCAAATTTTCTTGACCTGAGTGCTGGGGCCTTATTTGCTGCTTTCCTTTAGAAAGGATTGATGTCTGTTTACTATACACCAGAAATACTATTAATTTGGCACCTCCACAGTCTCTCTGCCTCTGTTCTCGCTCTCCTGATGGGGCCTCGCTTGCAGCAGCTCTGAGATCACCTCTTCATTGGTCTCGGCTCTACTTGTGTCCTGCCTGTTCTAGTTTCAGTTCCGTGTTTTCTTTTTTCTTTGGAAATTCTCCCACTTTCTGCTGCACATAGGACACCACTCAGTTACTTCTGCAGCAATTTATTCCAGAGGTGCAAGAAGGCATTTTGTTGTGTCTCAATCTTCTTTCCCTTTAAAATATTTTTTATTAATTATTTGAGGATTTCATACAAAGTGGGGCCTTTAAAAGTATCGGCTCTGGAGCTAGAGAGCAGGCTCAGCACTGAAGAGCACTTACTGCTCTTGAGGACACAGGCTCCATTCCTAGTACCCACACCCCAGCTCTGGAGATCTAGTGCCCTCTTTTGGTCGCCTTGGGTTCTGCATGCATGTGGTACACTAACAACATTCAGGCAAACACTCAAAACAAATCCTTTCTTCTCTGCTCTGTCAAACTGTTAGTCCCAGAAGTCATGGTAGGCAGTAGGAAGGAATTGCACACGGGTATTATGTGACTTGCCTGGGATCATGCTGCAGAGTGGGGAGGCCAGTACTGGAATCTGCAAGTCGACTGCACCACCTACACCTGTAGCCACTGACCTAGAGTCATTCTCCAGTGGCGGTTCCTCCTGAGAGGGAGGGCCAGCAGATGAAGGAGGCTGAGGTCAGGAGGTCTTGTATAATAAACTATGACTTATGCCAAGTAAGCTTATGAAAAAGCACAGCATCTTACATACTGCTGGCAGGGTGGAGAAGAGGACAGAGCTATACAATGAGACAAAGTCAGGAGGAAGCTATTTAGTGGTACACAAGGGGAACACAGGATATCGCAAGAGTGTCAGAGACCAAGAGTATCTCTGACCAAGCCCTTCATGAAGGGGGTAAAATTGAGTTTCCAGGATCCAAACCCTTAGCTCCCCCAAGGCTCCAGCCCCAGGTCATTACTGGCTTTGCTAAGCATGTACCTGGTTTTAGACAAGAAACTAAGTTTCTTTTCCATATGCCTGGGCCTCAGGGGAAGTCCCAGACTGGCCTGGTTCTCAACAAACCACCACACAAGTCAAAGCCTCAGAGAATTTTGCCAAGTATTGTCAAAAATTGGTTTCATTTTGGAACCAGGAGGGGAGCACAAAGGAAGTGGACAGGCTGGAGCACCAAGGTGAAGGGGTACTACAGAGGTTGGAGGGTATCTGGTGACCAATATATTAGGTTTGGAAGGCAGTTTAGAAAAAATAAGTGTTTCATAGCTGAAGGGATGCAGTTTCAAAGAGGGGGCGGTGAGTAGCAGTAAATGATGACAGTGACATTCTATCCGATGAATCTGACAATTTGGCTGTGCTCTGAGGGCAGATTTTATCATTGTTGAGGACTGAATGGGAAGTAGCACCCAGCTGCTCAGAAAGTACACGTTGCTCTTTTTAATTGGAGTGAAGGACAGGGGGAAACTGGGCCAATGACTGAGGTCAAGAGGTGGAGATAAAGATTCAGAAGCCAGACCTAAGAAGAATAAAATAAGGAATGAATTCACAGAGCACACATTTTCTTCTAGATGGAAGTATGGTAATATTGCCAAGTAGTGTTTTGAAACTCTCATTTCCCTTTATAGTTATTTAGCTCTCTTGAGCCAAGTAGGAAAAAAAATGACTCAAGGATAAAGTGCATGCTGTGTTTTCAGATACCCTGGAAGCTTCTTGTTTGTGCATTACTCCTTAAATAAGTTGCAGCTTTGAAAAGTTGTCTTATTTTAGCTAAAATAGACAAGTACTTTGACAGAGAACTGATATTACCTCACTGGAAGAAAAGAAAGCAACCATGTCCATAAATGGACCTGTCCACTCCCAAATTTGTAAGATCTAACTCTGTTGGCAATGGTGTTCAGAAGTGGAGACCTCTGCATGGTGACTGGGTCATGAGGGAGGGAGGAACCTTCACGAAAGGGGGTGGTGTCTTGCCAAAGAGTGCTGTAGGATAATGGTCTTGTACCCTGTAAAGATTTGTCACTTATATTGGCTTAGTAAAATGTTGAATGGCCAGTAGCCAGGCAGGAAGTATAGGCGGGGCAACCAGATTAGAAGAATTCTGGGAAGAGGAAAGGCTCAGTCTGCAGGTGTCACCCAGATGCAGAGGATGCAAGATGAAAATGCTGCACTAAGAAAAGGTACCAAACCTCGTGGCTAAGCATAGTTAAGAATTATGGGTTAATTTAAGTTTAATAATAAACCTGAGCTAATAGGGCCAAACCGTTTATAATATAATCCTCTGTGTGTTTCTTTGGGACTGAATGGCTGCAGGACCAGTGGGGACAGAAACTTCTGTCTACAGAAGAGGCCCCAGAGAGCCTCTTCCCCCTTTCCACCATGTAAAGATACAGCCTTTTACATGCTGCTTCCACATACTGAACATTCAGATTTGTGGGAGGTCTGTGTTGTTTATGAACACCCTGCTTATGGTTTTCCCATTAGAGCAGCCCAGATGGACCAATGCAGACCAAGACAACTATTAGATAAGGCCTTTTCTTCCTCTCTCTCTCTCTTTCTCTCTCTCTTTCTCTCTCTCCCCCCCCTTTTTATAAATTAGGACATTGTGTCTTCTAGACATCCACAAATATGAGAACTTAATTATAAAATTGTGAGCAATTCTTCATCTTCCTGAAGAAAAAAGACAATGGATTTCTCATTTTTTCATGTATATGTATATGGTGTGCATACATATTCACATATTGCAGGAAGAGGTGTATGCATATGTATGCATGTGGAAACCCAAATTGAGACCATGTGTCTTCCTCAAACACTCTTTCACCTTAGTTTTGGATTCAGGGTCTTAGTCAAATGCAGGCCTCTAAGTTGGTCTCCTTAGCCAGCTTGCTTTGGTGATCTCGTACTTCTGCCTTCTGAGGCTGGAATTAAAGGCTGTCATTGTCACATCTGGTCAGAATTCCCATTGGTTCTAGGTCCCAATTCTGGTCTTCTTGATGACAAGTGCTTTAACTGCTGAGCTAGCCACACTACTTCTTCCCCCAGCCCTGGACTCTGTTTTTTAAGTGGATTCTTTAGGCACAAGAGCTTGTTTATTGAGGAGGTTTGTTAGCACAGAGCTTGTTTCTGGTGGCTGAATCCTCAGAATGTAGTCTTTCCATTGTGGACAAGAACAAAGCAGAAACTCCTGGCTATGAAATTCTAAGTCTTTGGCAGTTTGGGTCCCTGTAACTAGCTGCTGTTGTCTGGATTAGAAGGCCTCCAACTTCAGGACCTTTTAGAATCAGGAGCAGGTTTAATAAGCAGAGTATAAGGTTTCACTCTTGATTTCCAGGTCAGTGTGTTTGAGATGTTTGGGGTCTAGGAATCTGCATTCTTTGGGAAAGCTGGCCTGGGATTGTCTTTGGAAAAACAGAATCATTGAATACAGTTCTTGTCTTCTGTGAGCATGCTGATTCTTCTAAGGATGCCCAATGACCACCCCCTCCATCTCCAGGTGAGTATCTTCATTGAGATATTTAAGAATTATCTTCATAACTGTGGTTTGTTTGGAGTGCTGGGATCAAGCCCAGGGCCTTGCACATGCTAAATATTCTGCATGCAGGGTTGCACAGACACTCCAGCACTTTAACTTATTTAAATGATCCTGTATTTTTAAACCGTTTCTTGAATGATTGCTGGAAAGTACTTTTAAAGAGGCTGTTCTTTAAAAAAAATTAAAAAGAGGCTGTTCTTACCTCTATTAAGAAATTGAAAGCTGATGCAGAATTCATGCATGCAGAATTGTGAACAGCAGGACCATGGTTTTGACCTATTTTGCCACATTCCTTCTTCCTTGCCTCACCTATATTCATGCATTTGGATCCCTTAAAACATGCTTTGTACAGGTTTGGCAGGGAAGAGACATCTTGGATCAGGAGGCAGAACCATGACCCTGAGGTGTCCTAGTTTTAGGAAACTGCTCCCAGGTCCTTTTACTTAGATGAGAATTCCACCCTATTAGCCTCTATCCGTTCCCAATGATACTGCTGGGTCTTCCTCGGGGGAGGGGATGAAAAGGCATGATGTCAAAGACCACAGACGCCAGAGTCAGGTAGGAGGTTTATTCAACAACAGGGAAAATCTTATATACCCTCCCAGCACTCAGGCTGGTGACAGTTGACAGTTGACAGTTGACATCTCATGCTCGTCTCTCATTGGCTAGGCACAATGAGGACCTCTGACAGCACCTGTTGCTAGGCACCCAGGAAATACCACTTGGTAGCTCCTTTTTGGCTAGGCATAGGCAGAACCCTTGACTGCTCCAGGCAGACTCCAGGTTGGCTCCTTTTGGTCTGGTAGACCTTATCTTCCTAAATATTCACCCTTTTTAAAATTTATTACATAAGGTGCTCAGCAGGAACCAGAGTTTTTTGCTCAGGCCTTCTTGACCCCACCTCATGAGGGCTCAGTTAACTGTACTGTGCCCGACTTAGGTTGGCTAAACAAGCTTGTACCCATCTTTGACTACCAGCAAAAGCATTCATTCCTGGAGAGCTGCCAAGGTGGGGGGGCTACTAGGTAATAGTAGCCTTTTGAATTATAAATAACCAGGCAATAATCTCCTATGGAGGACTGCGAGAAGGATGAGAAGAGCCATTAGCACCTGAAGAGTCACATTAGTTGCTGTCTACTGATGTCAGATCTGCTGCATGAGACATTTAAGGAGAATAAGGGTTAACAAAACCACCCCACCAATTAATGCATATGTGAGCATCCAGGAGGGATCCAATAGCCTTTTTATATTATGCCAAACTTTTTTTTTAAATGAGGAGTCAAAGGCCATAACCTCTGCCCTTTATAAATGAATTTGTTAGGGGGGCAATGAGAGCAAAAAAAGGGGGGGAGTATATAAACATTACCCATCCTGGGTTATTCCCTCCTTGGTAGAAGCAGGGTGATCTATGGCTGGATGTACATCTCTTACAGGGACCCACATTGGTGTTGTGGCAGTCTGAGGAAAAACACAAGCATACTCTCTCCCACGGGTTAGTGGAGGGCTGGAGGCTGCCATCAGAGGGAGATACGATCTCTCCCTCTCACCAGGGACAGGGGTGTGCTTCTTGACAGGGATGCCCAGTGCTTGTAAGCTTGGCTGAGCCCTTGCCATCAAAAAACTGATAAAGTTTATATGGAAAAGGACCTCTGTTAAGGCCAGATGAGGCTCTCTCCTAGCTTCTGGTGAGAGAGCCCTGGCCAACAGCTTCTTAAGAACTCTGTTGGTTCTCTCCACAATGGCTTATCCCTGTGGACTGTAGGGGATGCCAGTGGTATTGGACTCTTTCAAGAGCCCAGGAAGTCATTGAATTGTTGAAAGGAATAGGCAGGATCATACATGTAGACACATAGACATACATATACTTACAAAAATTAAAATAAGATAAATATATTTAAATGTAATAATATTTTACTGAGTATATATGTCACATCTATTATCACCTATCTATTCGATCTATCATCTATATCTAGCGATCTATTTTTATCATCTGTCTTTCTATATATCTATTATCTATGTATCTATTTTTCTATTGATCTATTTATTTTACGTATTCGTCTGTCAATATATACTGAAGTTTTGCTTAGCCAAAGAAAAGCACTAAAGAGTCAAAAAAAATAAGGGGAGAATTAGAATTTTGGGGAGATAACAGAGTTTTGACAACAAACCTGTTCCTAGATTTTTGGTTTTCTTCTGTCCCACACCAGGTGGCTCTTCTGATATGAGACAGAAACTCTGAATTTTTCTTCTAGCAACATGCTTGGGTTTAGAGAAGGAGAGAGCCACACTCCAACTCCAAAGCCAGCTTTAATTTTTAATTGAATTGGGACTATAGCTTTTCTAAGAATTAAAGAGATATAGGTGTTTAGGTAGTGAGATCTAATGTGTGACAGGTAGCAGCGCTCAGTCCCCTGAGATTTTATTGGAATCTGAAAAGACCAGTGTGATGTGAGGGATAGGAGTGGAGGAGGGGACTGCATGGGACTGAGTCTTTATTAGAAGTGTCAGGAGTAATGCTATGATCTTGGGGTTTTTTTGGCAAATGATTGTCAATTAGTTTGATATTGTCTCCAAAATGATAGTATCTGATAAACCATTCAGTCCAGGGATTCCCAGGAGATTAGTCAGTCCTGTTCAGTGAATCCCTAAAAGTGGTTTCCTAAGGAAAAAGATAAGCAGTGCTCCAGCTAAAGGCATGTTGCCAATCAAGGGCTCCAGGATCACCCACATTGTCCCATGAATCTGAATACTTTTCACACCAGCTCCACAGAAATTTTGCTTGATCTCCAAATCAATCTCACAATTTCCTGCAAAACTAATCTGAAGGTCCAAAATAATTCGTGTTTTGTTTATATTTTTAGTATAAACCTTAACACCATTGACACTGAGGGGCTGCTGACCCACGTTCACTTTTGTGAAACTGAAATGGACATTTGCTCCCCGCACAGCTTCTTCTATGGTTTTTTGAAAGAGTTTCTCTATAAATTGACAAATAAAGGGCCACATGTGCTTTACCATCTTATTTAGCCATTCTACTCTTTTGGTGTCTGGAAAATGAACCCAGATGGGCAGATTGCAGGTGTGCACCCCCAGGCACACAGCTTGCTCCTTGTTCTCCAACAGCGCCTGTCCACTGCACAGACAGCTGGCCTTGAGGCTGGTGCTCCAGCAGCACCGGGCAAGAAGCCTAAGCGCAGCAGCACCCAGGTGAAGATCAGCCCGAGTAGGCGAGGGTGTATTCTGACAGCAGCAGCGTGAAGCTGTGGTCACAGTTGCATCCACACACCAGCTGCCGAGAGTCAAAGGGGACCAGGAGCTGGGTGGACACACCAGAGCCAGCAGCCTCATTCTGTGGGCCAGGCCCAAGCTCCCACTGCTTGGACAACCCACCAAAGTCCCAGGACATCCCCACAGAAGCAGCAGGCGTCCGGGAAGGCTCTGGTGGGCTCGGACTCCTGGGGCAGGCCAGGCCGCAGGACGTGGGACCCCAGCTTTCCAAGCGACACGCTGCAGTTCCTAGACAAACTGCTGAAGCCCAAGGCGGGCCCCAGCTGCTCTCCATGCACTACTGCAAGGTCTACAGGATCAGCTGCACTCGGCTGCAGACCTATCAGCTCCACCTGGAAGGACAGAAGCTCCGGAAGAAGCAGGCAGCTCAGATGACAGGTACACAGTCCAGCGGAGACCCGAGAGGAGCCTTCACTGCAACCTGTGTGCTGTGTCCTGCACCGGAGTGGATGCCTGTGCTGCTCACATGAGGGGAACCAGGTACCAGAAGCTATACACCAGGCTATGGAAGCCTATTACCTCTGAGCCCACACCTTGAAGTGTCACCTGCAAAGGCTTGGCCATCACCCTGAGACCTCAGTCAAGCAGAAAGCTCACACCCATCACAGCTCACACACTGCAAGTCTGGCCAGCACCAGCCTCTGGGCCCTCATCTCCCGTGCCTCCCTGCAGTTCACTTCTTTCTGCTAAGGTGAAGGCGGCACTCCCACAGATGACAGGTCACTCCACCCTGCCGGTCAGCTCCCCTCTGAGAGGGACAGCTGGCGATCAACAGTCAACAGGGGTGGGAAACTGCATCAAACCCTTATATCTAGTGATTAGTGGGGAACTTCTGTGGTTCTTTAGGCCACAGCCGCATGCCCACACTGTGTCTCCAGACGGGGGATAGCTTTCAGGAGCTGAGCCTTGATTCTGCCACCTGGTGTGTGTGTGTGTGTGTGTGTGTGTGTGTGTGATTTCTTATATGGAGACGCCAGGTGAACCGAAACAGGAAAAACAATGTGCCTTCCTAACTGAATGGGCAGATAAATATGACAGACAACATGAAGGAAAGGATGGGGGTCCCACACTTACCTGCCAAAGGGACCGAGGGGTCTTTCCAAGAAGGAAAGGATGGGGGTCCCAACGCTTACCCACTGAAGGGACCGAGGGGCCTTTCCAAAGAAGGAAAGCATGGGGGTCCCAATGCTTACCCATCCAAGGGACCAAGGGGTCTTTTCACCGAAAATACACCATTTGGGGGCGCTGTGCCTCACCGCGAGGAGAAGAAGATGGCTAGAACCTGTTCAGGGCAAAACACAAAGATTACAGCCACAACGGGGTGGGGGGGACGACGGACACTCTGACCGGGCTAGCTCAAAACTTTAGAAGTCCCTGTTCCAGGGGCCAGATATTGCTGGGTCCTAACGTCTTCCTCGGGGGAGGGAGTGAAAAAGGGAGTGAAAAGGCGCAGACACCAGTAGTCTGGTAGAAGGCTTACAGCAGACTCATTTGTTCAACAACAGGGAAAATCTTATATACCCTCCCAGTACCCAGGCTGGTGACAGTTGACAGTTGACATCTCATGCTCGTCTCTCATTGGCTAGGCACAATCAGGACCTCTGACAGCCTGTTAGGCACCCAGGAAACTCTGCTTGGTAGCTCCTTTTTGGCTAGGCATAGGCAGGACCCTTGACAGCTCCAGGCAGACTCCAGGTTGGCTCCTTTTGGTTTGGTAGGCCTTATCTTCCTACACAACATGACTTGCAAGGGTTAAACCAGAACATAATGGTATTTATTACCTAATGGCTATATAATTTTCAAAAACCATGTTTTATTAGCACAATCTGTCATAATTGCATGTTATGAAATATTTGAGTTTGGTGACTTAGACACCATTGCAAACAGATGAGGACATCTAACAAAAGTTAAAAGTAACATATTTTACATTACATGTATGTTTTTTTTGCTGCATGTATGTTTGTGCAGCACATGTGTTCAGTGCTTATGAAGACCAGAAGAGGGCACAGGATCCTCTGGAACTGGAGCTGCAGATGGTTTAGTTGCCATGTGGGTGCTGGGAATTGAACCCTGGTCCTTTAGAGGAGGCAGTCAGAGCTTTTAACTTAACTCATTGAGCCATCTTGCCAGCTCCCAAAAGTAAATTCTTAGAAAAGAAAGAATCAAATCTTGTTCTCTGTGTCTGATAAAATATTAGTAGTTAACAGGCATCACACGCAAATCATATTTAAAACAGCTTTATTTCCGCGGACTGTAGTACAGAGGTGATAACTGTTTCAATCATCAGTAACTGTATAATGTTCTCTCTACAGTGCCCAGGGCCTCCACCCTTCCTCAGGCTCATTTCTTACCCATAGCCAGAGTCAAGAGAGCCAACAAGAAGTAGACATAGATCAAGGGCCAGAGTCCCCACAGGAGAGAGACCTGTCCTGTTTAATTGAATTGCACTCAAGCAATGTGTGTGGTGACATCTGAACCCCAATGGAGAGCCCTTCCTTAATCAAATTACCTTAGTGAGAATACTGATCTATAGGCAGGGTCTCACTGTGTAGCTCTTGCTGGCCTGGAACTCACTGAGTAGACCAGGCTGGCTTCAAACTTAAAGAGAACCTCTTGCCTATGCAGCCAGAGTATGTGCACCATGCCAGGCAGCAAGGGCATTTTAAATACAGATGCTTGGTGCCACCCTTCCTTTGTCCTAACCTTGTTCTCCCAGGCTAGTCTGTCCTCCTACTTGTCATCCTCAGGGTCCTCAGGTTCTGACCTCTTCAGTTTTCTCTCTGCCCCTACTCATTTTCACTGTGGCTCTTCTCCCGCCTCTGACTTCCTAAGCTCTGGGCTGGCTGTTCAGGGACGGACTCTGAGGCCTACTAGCCATGTGCTTCTGTTACCTGCTCCCAAACCTTGCCTTCCCTGCTCCTTGGGTCTAGTTCTAGAGAAAGCCCTTACTATTGGCTAGAAATTCTTTTTACCTTTTTATCCTTTCTGTTCTGTCTCCTTGTACCAACATAAACAGCTTAAAGTCCTTTTCACTCTCTTGAGTTCGCAGTCTTACCTGTGTGCCCTGCCTCCTGGTTTGTCTTGTCAACCTGATTAGATTAAGAGATGCCTGAGGGGATTGGTGGGGGTGGTGCACTTTTGGATATATCTGAAAGAACATTTCTAGAGATGATTATGGCATGAGGTCTCTGACTTAATGAGTGCATTAATCACTTCATGGATTCATAAATGATGACATTTGGGGGCTGTGAGAATTGGGATGTCGGGGCCTCATTGCAGGAACTAGGTCATAGAGGGTGTGTCCTTGGGGGCCAAGTCTTGCCCCCTCCAATTATATTCCTCTTTTCTTTGCTTCCTGGTCATATTCTCTCTCTTCTCTCTCTCTCTCTCTCTCTCTCTCTC
>LOJH01053152.1:0-12233 GCA_001685095.1 Ellobius talpinus
ATTTGTGTGTTGTTATTTTGGGTGTAAAGCTAGCCGTGCAGGAGCCGGGTGGGACGAAAAGCAGGCCCTCTCCCCTTTTCACTACATGGTCCTGCAGCTGCTTTTAAAATAACCACTTAGAGACACGATATCAATTACATAATATTTGGCCTATTATTTCAGATTTATTATTAACTAGCTCCAATAACAAAAATTAATCCATTTCTATTAGTCTGTGTTTTTACCATGAGGCTCGTGGCTTGTTATCATATTTTTTGCTTGCATCTCCCAGACTTCATCTTCTTTTTCCCTTTATTTTTGCTTGCATTTCATGCCTGGTTCTATTTGCCTGGCTATTGGTCAAATCAGCTTCTGTATTAGCCAATGGTAATTAAACATATTCAAAGCATACAGAAGGGCATCCCACATCAGTGGTGTATTTCTGTAAGGTCACTTTTCCCTATGTCATTGTTCATAACAGGCCCCTTTGTAAAAACACTATATTTTTTAACAGCTTAGTAGTTATAGCCTCCTTTGCAGCATACACATGGACTGTGTCATTTAATTTTCTAATGATATATGTGCTCTTCTACATTGTAAACTAGAATAAGCAGTATCAATTACACGAATAGGAGAGATTTAATGTTGTGTTATGTTGAATATTCCTCTGTCATATATATATATATATATAGTATATATTATGTATTTATCTATAAGAGTATTACATGCATATACATATTCATATAAATACATATGCATAAATATAAGCATGTCTATATATAGACCCAATACATGTGTGCATATATGTATATAAACATATATATTTCATTACATATTCTTAGAATCACAGATATGTTCTTAAAAGAATAGCAGAAAACAGTCATTTTTTGTCAAAGTAACACTCTAATGCCTTATGCCCAGTTGTTAATATGATTTCCATTTGGGACTCTTCAACCGGACTTCTACCTTCTCCAAACAGTCACCTCTGCTTCCTCACAGCTTCAAAAGTCCATACCAGACTTTTCTCAGCAAATTACCAATGAGTGAACTTTTTCAGATGTTATAGAAAAAAAAATGCTATGTACCAATTTTATGACAGCAGTGCAGATATCTGATTAAAGCCATATATATGAAGTACTGTAAAGAACTGTGCCAAGAAAGTAGTATTCATGTAATCTATTATAAGCTGAAACTTAATGATGAACAATAATTGAATATTATGTGATATTCATATTCTAGGCATCATCTGTCTATCATTTATCATCTATCTATCTATCTGTCTGTCTGACTGTCTATCCATCCATCCATCCATCCATCATTTATCTATCTATATATCTATCTATCATCTATTTATCTACCTTTTTCATTCTTTTTTCTTTCTTTTCTTTCCTTCCTTCCTTCCTTCATCCCTTCCTTCTTTCCTTCTTTTCTTCCTCCCTCCATCCCTCCCCCATCTCTCTCTCTGTGTCTCTCTTTTTTCTCTCTTTCTGTCTCTCTTTTTTCTTTCTACCTACCTATTTTCTATCATCTGTTTATCATCTACACATTTTTATCATATCATATTCATCACTCACATACTGCTATACACACAGACCTCTAGGATAGCTCTATCCTCAAATTATGCAAATATTTTGCTATAAAGGCTAGTTGAAGTTTCAGTAGAGGCACCCAAAGATGATAGCAGAGACAGTAGTACCCACACGTCTCTTTGAATGATGCATGAAAATACATTTTACCAATAAGTCAAGCTGCCAGTTATCCTGCTGAACAATGATGAGTTTATCTAGATCTTAGTGGGTAAGCACATATGGTGGAATGAAATCACACTGAGTGTCTCAGGTGGAGGCCAAGTTAAAGAAGACATAGCTGTTAGCACAGATGTGCTGCAATCATGCATGCATTTCATTTTCTAATTATATATCATATACTTGCTTGTTTCAGATGATTATTTGTCCATTACTATAGTCTTTGTTCTTTCACTGAGTTGCTTCATATTTAGTATATCTTAAGTATTTTTGTCTCTGTATATCATAACACACATTTTACACATACTTTATATGTCTTTTGAGCATTTGTATATTTAATAAGTGCATCAACTATTTGTTCATTTATAATTTATATTCCACTTTTGTATTTTATTATTTATCACAAATTTATTTCCAATGAGAATAATAACTTCCATGATTTCTTACCACTTTTATCTTTGTTTTTTAATTAGTATAAATGTGTTTTCTCACTTAAGTCAATTGATAACCTGTTGTCTTTAAGAACACCACAACAAAGACATAACAACTTACTATAGTCATAGCACTAAAATGATATAAATAGTAATGTGATATGATGTTCCCTTCTTTTCTTCCAATGTCTTGATTTTTAATTATGAAATTTCAAATTAGAAGCATATAAATTCAAAAGAAGAAAATTAACAAGCTGTTAACTGTCACTACATTTTATCAAAGGTCAACTTTCAGAAGATGAGAAAATTATTAAATTAATGGGTCAAGAGAGAATTTGCATAAATGTGTTTACTGTTCCTTTTACAAATCAATAGAAAGAAAATTTTATGTCAATCAATGGAAGCATTTCCATCATTCTAAGTGATTCAGAAAATGTTTTTATTCTAAACGCTTGTCAAAGTCTATTAAATATCATTCCTTTCCTCTTTACCATTCAATTAGATATGAACAAATATCTTTTGAATATTTAGCAGCTTCTGTTTTCCAAATGCCCTCATTATTCCATATTTAGTTATAACTTTTGTATAATGAATGTCTCTAATTCAGAAGTAGGAGCCAACAATACTATTACAGTTTATCCACTATTTTTACTGAAGTATATTAATCTTTAAAAATTGAAAGCATTTTCATATAGTCTTATGCATTTACTTTGTAACAGTTATTTTAACACAGGTGATATTTTTACTATCCTCTTATCTGTATTCAAATACACCTTCATGTTTTCATATTCAAATAAGATGCTATATATCTATCTTTTTAACATAAAATGACAACACTCAGTTTCTTTGGTATTAAAATAATTTATTCATCAGATAGTATAAAATTATGTATAGTAATTATAGTTGTAAGATAGAGAATTAAATTAATTTTGCTCCACATTTTTTCAAACAGAGTATGACCATTGGTTCTTAAAAGTTTATTCTTTTTTAACTTTTGTTATTGGTTATCAGATATAGCAATATATGACCTGCTCTTTTATACTTATGAATGTAAAGTGAAGTGCATGCTTCACTAACATAAAAAAATTAAATAAATTCCACAGGAAAGAAATATGAAGGGTGAGAAAAGTGAATTGACAAGTCTGTATATAAGTATCCTTTGGTAGGAAATAAGTCATGGTAATCTGAGATATTTTGGAAGAAAGTTTAAAAAGCTACAATATAACTGAAAGAATAATTATTGGTTGAATAACAATAGGATAAAAAGATGGTACTTGACTAATATCTGCTAATGACACAAGTAATTTTGGAATAACAGAGATTGTGATTAGAATTTAAGGAATGAAAAAATAAAACAGACTAAATCATATCTATGCACTATGGACTGTTCAAGAACTTTTGGATTTTGCCTCAAACGATAAGGTTAAAGGCACCAGGAATTGAGTTCTCAGATTGCTTTTTGGTTGCATTCTGAAAATCAGACTATCAAGGATGAGTGCCAGCAGCAAAGACATCAAGTGGAAAAGTCTGCAATATATATATATATATATATATATGATTCTACTGCCTCCACCGCCATCAGCAAATCCTACCAGCATCAGTGTTTGCCACCACAACCAATGCTGAAGCATGGTCATGGGAAATCATGAACTCTAGACCCACAGCTGTGGACAGCATGGGACTAAACGAGGCCATCTATATTAGGGAGATAATTGTGCAGCTTTGTCTATTTGAGGGGACCCTGACAGTGGGACCAGAATCTATACCTTGTATATGAGCTGTCTTTTTGAAACCCATTCCCCATGGTCGTATATCATGCTCGCCTTGATGCAGAGGCAAGGGTCTTGATAGTGCCATAACTTATTTTGCCAGGCTTTTTGATCCCCATGGTAGGCCTTAAGCTTTGGGAGGAGTGAAAGGGATGTGGTCTAGGCAGAAGACAAGTGGGGTGGGAGGAGGGTTGGGATGGGGAACTGTGGGTGGAATGTAAAATGAATAGAAAAATTAATTATATATATATATATATACACACACATATATGAGTTAAAGTAAATTTGCTATAGGGATACCTTCAGACCTACACTATCGAGATAACAATATTCACCATAGCAAAGTTGTACAATCACTATATGTGACAATTAATGGATAAACTGACTAGTAATTAAACAACACATGAGATATAGGCAAGAAATGAAGTGGGGGATAGCCCTAAAGAAGAATGATATTATGTTGATCCTAGGAAAATGATGCAACTGAAGACCAAAATGTTGAGTAAAATCAGTCTCACAGTTCAGCACAGGATAATTTCTTTTTAGGTATGAAATAGTATTAAAGCTTTAAAAAATCCTATTATTAGTGTCAAAGAACTAAAAGAAAAGAAAGACAAAGGTGGTGAGACAGTGTCCTAGAGGAAGAAAAGATGAGAATGAGAAGTTTTGAAACACATGAGTATGTGGCCATAAAAGGGACAGCTTAATCTATACAACTAGTCTATAAGAATCAAATTCCAGGCCAGGATGTATAGTGTGCACCAAGTATGGGGAACAATTAGAGTTTGCTGATGTACAAGGGATACAGCTTCAAAAGATTATTCTTTAAAAGTGGAAATTGTATTACAAGGTCCACATTCACTTCCAAATTTAATATCCACACTCATAGAGGAGGTTTAACCATACAAATACAAAATAATAAAGTTGAATACGTGTTCCAATTGAAGAGAAGTTGTTGAATAATTTAATATTGTTAACTAATATTAAACATGAAATGAATGCAACATAGAAGAAAAGAACAAACAATATTCTAAGAGCAGTAACACCACTGCACAGAACATTTTGAAAGATACACACTATGGCATATAAACTATATGAGTAAACAAAACATTCTAATGCAATGGTGGATAATTGTCTGAGTTCCTTGGCATTAAAAAATCACACTTTCATTTCATGTAATGACAAAATTAACCAAAGCAGAACACTGAAAGTGACGTGCAGTTTTAAACAAATTAATCCATTTCAAATAAATAGCTGAAGCATGTTCTCGTTAACGATCTTAGATAACATTGGCATTCATTCTTTTGAATATCTAATTTTACCCTTAGGCCAAAGGAAACTAAAAGGGCTGGAGAGATGTTCTGTTAGTTGAGAACACTGACTATTCTTCAGCAAACCATTCTTATGTTGTGGCTATTTCCATGACCAGGCCCTCTTTAGCCTTTGAGAGTACTGCATACATACATCCAAGCAAAACAGGCATATACAAAAGCTTTAAACAAAGAAGGATGAAAAATCATTATTATATTTTAAATGAGTGCATTTGTTATAAAAGTGTTATGACTCAATACTTTTGAAAGGGCTTTATGCATATTCTATGAATGATATTTAATAAACTTCAGTATATACACTAAATAAGTATATAGCAAGTATATTAGAAATATTAGAATAAACTCATATCAATGCAGCTTTAGAATAGAAATAGTAACATAACAGCTGAGGGCAAAATATATAAATATTTCAGAACATTTTAACATTAATTAGCAAAATCATTTTAACTGATTTTGACCTTCTTAGATTTATTTAATTTTACATACTCTAAATTCAATTCATTTTCATAATATCTAGTTATATTTATAAATATCTTTAAAATGCTAACCAGTGAAAAATGTCTCATCTATTCTACAAGATTTGTACTTGTTATACTGTAACTACAAAACCAAACATTGACAATATATAGAGTATGATAATAGTGTACAAATGAAAGAGAATGCAGGTTTAAATTACTTATATATGTGATTTACTACGTAAAGAAATGTTGATTTTCTGATAGGAGCCACAAAGGCATATATAAGGAAATAATTTATGAAATAGTGTGTACTTACTGAATGTTCATCAAGTGTAAAAATAATAGTGTACCATAATTATTTGCCCTGATGAATAGCTGTCTGGTTGGCTTACTGATGATAACTTTGTAGTGACATTTCAATTATACCTTAATAAATACAATAATAATAAATAATAAAACCTGCCTGAAGATCTGAAAGTAAAACAGCCCCACTAGCCAGCTTTACAGATCAGGTAATGGTAATGCACACTTTTAATCCTTGTAGCCAAAATGACACACAACTTTAATCCCAGTAGCCACACTATTTACCATAGAAATCGGGTGGTGCATGCCTTTAATCACAGTGGTACATATCTTTAATCCCAGCCCTAGAGAGGATTATAAAACAGGAGGAAACAGCTCTCAACACACATTGAGAGAGGAAACAGTCTCTCTCTGAGATTACTGGAGGCAGGATTGCCATTTCGAACTGAGTTCAAGGTAAGAGCCAGTGGCTAGCAGTTTTGCCTTTCGGATATTCAGGTTGAACCCCAATATCAGTCTCTGAGCTTTATTAATCGTGCTTCAAACTTCTCTGATGGATCAGGGTTTGGCAGCCCATATCTACATTAGAAAACCTCACTATTCTGTAACTCCAGTGACAGGGCAACTTAAATCTTCTACTGTTCTCCACAGACACTTCTTTATATGATGTGCATATAGCATAAAGAGACACATAAAAATGAATGAGTAAATAGTCATTAATATATATTGTACTAAAACTGGTGATATCATATAACTAAATCAACTAAACACATTGCAGAAAATTTACTTACTCAAAGTTGCAGGAAAACATTGACATTCCGAAGCCCCAGGGGCTGTTACTACTTAAAACTTTCTACTTTGCTTCTCTGTTGAAATAGAATTCGATAAAACTATCTTTCTTGAACTATGAAGCAGGAACATTTTTTTTACTGAATCACTATGAAGCTTCTACCTTTCAAAACAATTAGTTGTTATGTTGTTCATAAAAATGAAATGTGTGACTATTTATTCATAATTGTCAAAATAAACCATGAAGGACAAATTTGACCTTGTAAGCTTGGCTGCCTGTACCTGGGATGTCTAAGTCTTTACCATTGCAATATGACATTGTCATCTATGAACATGTTAATAGCTATTCTGGGACACATGAAATCTGTGGGTTGCAATAAGACATGTCTGTCTTTAAGCTGTCTTTGGTATAAGTTACACTGCATAATGATCAAATTTCTGTGGAGCAATACAGTCTTACTGTGTGACTAAATTAACATCATCCTCTGCTATACTGGAATAAATGTAGTTTTTAATAGGAAAAATGTTTTGCTTATTTTTGTTTAAAAATATTACCTTGGATAACTGTATTTCATTGTTTTAAAATATTTATTGACTAGTGATTAAAATATGATAGAACAAATAAAAATACTAAAAAATAATTTAGCACAGTGGTAAATTAAAAATGCTTCCTAGTATTGACATATTTTTAATGTCTTACAAAAAATATTATGTGATTTTCCCAATGCCTAAAATGGTTAACTTGTGTCTACAAACAAATGTATCATATAATGATCTTGATAATTTTAAGTGAGTTGTTTTTTTCTCCTAGACAACTGACTTCAGATTTTCACATTTTCAGATTTTGCTTATTGACCAAAAAAGTTTATATAAAATATAATATGGAAAAATAAATCATCTTAGGATATGTGTGAGCTGTATGTCAGTATCATGTATTCAAATATCATTGGAAAACTAATAATACACAAGTCTTTTAGTCTTAAAATAGTTTTGAGTTCATTTTATATATTTATAAATTTTATGCATACAAATAAAGATATACACATGTCCCTTTGTATGACCACACATGCACTTGTCCCTTTATAAACTGTCATTTCACAGATGCAGATGGTATTGACATCTTTTAATAAATCAAGCCAAATACTTTTATTCTGTATTACACAAGTGAAGTTCTTAAGCAAGTGCAATATAAGTAACTAAATTTCATACAGGGTTGATAGCAGTTCACTTAATTTTCTAAGGTGAAGAAAATATTAAAATTATCTCAAAACAGAGAAAAAGGCACAAAACAATAACAAAATATTAAAAAACAGTTCTTTCGTTTTCAGAGAAAAGAAACTAATACTTCAATTCTAGTTATTTCAAAAGTATCATTTCCTATATGAGGGTCAGTGTACTTTATTTATCGTTCCTTGTCATTAGTCATTAGTTTCAAAAAGGACTGCCTAGTTTCTAAAAAAGAATTCCTTATTGGGGAGAGAGGGTGAGAAAGGACCAGCTCAGCCTGGTTATGTCTACTCTGGACTATCCCAGGATATCCCTACTTCTGACTATGATCTCCCTTTTTTATGTACATTACACTTTCTCCCCCACATTTGAAAACATTTCTTATACTTTAAATCATGATTTAAACTGTTAATGCATCTGCAGATTTGTGAAGCCAATGCAATGAATACAGATACTTTCATCTTGGGCATTCAACCATCTTCAATTAAAACAATAACTCACCTTAGAAACTTTGCTGTATTCCTTGAAATAACCTAGTTCAAAGCCCATAAGAAGCTTGGCATTCTTCTTATTGGAGAATTTGGGAAGTGAGGAAAAAGAATCAGGAGCCATGGTCCTTCCAGACTACATAGCATGTTGAAAGGCAGCCTAGCCTACAGAAGACTAAATACCAATTTAAAATAAACCTTATATGAAAATTATGCTGTATTTTTACACATATTTGATTACTTTCTAATGTACATTTGATCACTTTCTAATTGACATCATTTATATTAATAGTATAGTTGGGAAAATTGTTTTAAAATGCCATCTATGGAAATTTTTTAGTTCAATTGTTTCTTAATTTATGTCTATATACATAAATTACATGTACTGTTACTTAAATATATTTTAAGCATTTCATTTATTTTAATAATTAATGAAAGCTTTGATTGCACTGTTTCCTTGAGGGCCTTTTTTTTAGTGTGTCATTATTCTGGATTCTCTGGTATTCTCCTGTAATTACCTTTTGGGATAAAACAAACAATTAATTCTACTGCATCAAACTTCTGTTTCAGAGGCTGCATCTGGGTCCACAGAGGCAGTTGGAGGTCCTCACGCTTCTAGCTTTAGTAAAAAATTCATCTTACAAGAAGCCTATCTAGAGAATAAACTTAATCCCGTGACTCTGAGGGATTTGTGCCCATTGTACATGTCCATACTGGGAGGTACTTTGATTCTACTTATTATATCAAACAAAGGAAAGGGAAAATTTACAAGTACAAGAAAATGATTTAAATGTATAGTATTTCCCCTTTCTTATTTCCTAATCTTTCTCATTTCGCTTATATTTGAGAAATTATAAACTATAAATAGCAACTTTTTCTCATGTCTATTTTCTTGATACAAGTAATAGGTATCACACTATACACACCTTATGGCTCAGTATACAGATTTGTGGCTACATAGGATATTGTTTTCAGTTTGGAACCAGGACCATAGTGATGTAATGAGAGGCATGATGAAAGTAATGAAAAGTAGTGATTCTTGTTTCCAACTCTTTGGTTCATGACTCTGTATTCCATATGACATCATCAGTACTGTTTAAGTGTAAGTGTATTCATACATATACATATTTGCCTATATTTCCACACTGAATTCTGAAGCATTATATTAGTATAGTATTGCTTGTAAGTTGGCACAAACCTTGCACATACATACTCAAGCCAAAGTCTGTATATAGTATTTTGGAACTTAATGTTATGAGGACACTTCCACACTCCTCTTGTACATGGACGTTTTACTGGAAGTTTTGGTATTGTAATCAGATATGTTATCAAGATGAGCTGTGTCATGTTGGATGCACAGGATTAAAAGTTTTAATTTATAGCCAGAACATTCTTGTGCTTTTTCTCAATGTGGTGAGAGTGTGCAGGTTGTATGTTCTACTCCTCATTCATCACTATTAATCTGTAGGGTATTACTATCACTATTCTACTAATAGTTTTCTCTGAAATACAATATATATTATTTTTCTCCAGTCTCCTGGCTAAAGAGTTAAACATCCTAGAACTTGCTTTCTTGTTATTCTATAGGAAGAGGTTGGAAGGCTTCTGCAATACCATTCTGAGAAAAGCTGAGGAAACCTGAGACCTAGCGGAAAGTCTTTCATCAAATAATGAAGCCTCTTAATGGTTTCCATGACCTTTCAAAATTTTTTGAGTTTTGTTTTGTGTGTTTGTTTGCTGACTTCCCCTGTGATATTGCAGTAACAAGGTGAAACAGCTGAGAGAAAATGGGATATTCCTTCCTAACCACCTTTAACTGTCTTTATAAATCTCTGAGGATCAGAATCCGATCTACTGACCTGACCTTGTCTCCTGTTACTTATTTAGGTAATTGCTTCCACTTGTATCTTGTGGAATTGGAGCCTTGCCATCCTCACTGACTATTTGGAGACAATCCAATAAGGATGCTTTTACTATTAAATATAATGCAGAACTTGTCAAGATAGGAATACCTTAACTACTAATTCATTCCAAGCATTTTTTAGGATTGTTTTTTCAAAAGGCAGTTCTGAGAAGTGAGGTCATATTTCTCTCCAAAGAATCACCTTGTTCTCCTTGTCAAGACCAGTAACATTATTTGAACATTCCTTTTTCTATGAGTATGGATTTGTGTCAAATCCATCAGGATTCTTTTCTCTTTCACTATCAATAAAATTGGGACAGACCCATGTATTTCTTTTGAAAAGGATGAAATCAATATCCATCATGCCTTTTATTACTTTCTGAACTACTTCCTTTAAAACCACTCCTATTTATGAAGAATTCCTTCCAATATATACTCTTTTGCTAAGATATGTATCCTTTGTTTTTTTTATAACAGACTTAGTATTTTATTTTTTCTGTTATATCACACATATCTATCAATTTGTCCAGACTTGCAAATTTTTGCTGGTCATCTGCTCTAACAATATTTTTGTTTGTATATGCTTAGTATTAGATTTCATCCTTTTACTGCACCAAAGAACCATATTTAAAGATAACTTGAAAGCATTTATGGAGAGTTATTTTTTTGATGGATTTTATATAATGTGACACTAAAATTGCTCCCAGGTACAGAAAGTATATATATTGACATCCAGGATTTTTATTTAAAATCAAATGTTTTCTCCAAACTTTAATAAATACATTACTACTAGAATTTATATTTTTAATGAAGTTTTTAACCATTACCCTTATTACATGCAGAAAGAATATCACTCCTTGAGTTATACTTGTCCTTAATATATTTTTCCTTTGAGGAAAAATTATAAAAACCCAGTTTAAGACTAGAGGGAAGATAATCCCAATGTATCAGTCCAAGCAAATAGAAAACCCTAGCTTTTAAAAAACAAGACCATACCCCTTTTGCAGGCTAATAGAGTTCAGCATAACATGCTAATTCAGTGTAAACAACCCCAGTCTATATTTCCTTCTCATATTATATATCAACAATTTATAATTTATGCCATTTTATGTAATAATTCATAAGCCACAAACAATTGTTCTTAGGTTCAAGTTAAGCATGTGTTGTAGCCTGTATATTTATTGGTAGCTAGCAGAGAACTTCTGCTGTATAAGAGGGAATGAAGGCAATGAAAACTGCATATGTCAGGGAGATTTGTAAGTAACATTTGATTATTCATCTGACTCATATTATAAGGGTTTTGTTTGTTTTATCAGTTTATCATAACTACCATAAACAAATGTTTATTTGATATTTACTCTGACTTCATCATCATGCTACCTTTGCTGATTAATCTGAGTTATTCAGATTAATAATGCTTTGAACCCTATACAACTGTTAATAGTTGTGCTATCTTTCTGCATAACATCTATGCAGTCCATGTTACATAGATGAAACCTGCATTGTAGGACAGACTCCAGAAAGGCCTGGAGATTCGGCTGGAACTCCTGTATAAGAGCTTACTTTCTCTAGTTGCATTAATAATAATAGATGCAATTAATTCTATATGAAAACCAGGTCCTAGATATTCCATTTGCTAAAGATTACTATTCCATGAAAATGAAACTTTCTTTCTAAATTTCCACCTCCTCCCCTTCTCCCATTTCCCTCCCCCCTTCCCCTCCCTCTCCAGTCCTAAGAGCAGTCACGGTTCCCTACTGCGAGGGGTGCGCCCACCCACTGAGACGGTGGGGCTGATCTAATGGGAGCT
>LOJH01053154.1:0-12232 GCA_001685095.1 Ellobius talpinus
TCCAGGCTTAGGAAGGTGTGCATCCAAATAGACTAGGATCCCAAAAAGCCAGTATATGCAGTAGAGACAAATCCCAGTGCCATTATCATTGGCTTCTCAGTCTGCCCCAATTGACAACCACATTCAGAGGGTCCAGTTTGTCCAGAGGCTGGAGAAATGGCTTCGCAGTTAAGAGCATGCCCTGCTCTTCCAGAGGAACTACGTTTAGTTCCCAACACCCATGTCAGGTGGCTCACAACCATCAATAGCTCCAGGGGATCCAGCTCCTTCCTCTACTTTTGTGCACATACTCAGGCAGAAACACATGCATACATAACATGAAAATAAACTAAATCCCTTCTTAAAATCACCAAATCAGTAGGAGACATGCAGACTTAGCAAAAGCCATGACTGACTGCCCATGAGGACGTGTGGGAAGGAAGTTCTCCAACCAGCTCCAAGACTCAAAGAGCATCGGAGAGGTCATAGAAGTGCTCCAGTCCAAGATCACTCTCGGTCTCTGCTGACCCTCCGGCAAAGCCCAGCCCCAGCCCACCTGTAAGCCGGCAAGTTACAATGCACATGCGCAAATCTCGAGGCGCAGGAAGTTCAGTTCTTCTCTGGCACTAGCTCTTCCCGAAAGTTCTTCTGCAGATTGTACCTAACTCTTTTTGCCTGCAACTCCAGCAAAGTGTAGCCCAGAGCCCCCTGTGCCCGTGTATCTGCCTGACTCTTAGGCAGTCCGTCTTGACACCATTACTTCTCTCCTCCCCAGCCAAATGCACCTATCTTGGCTCCTTGGCAATCGGCTTTCCTGTCAGAAGATAAAACTGACAATTATACCCTCTCTGTCTCTGGCTGCTCATCCCGCCTCCACCTCCAGGAATGTGCATTCACTGAGTGGTATCTTGTGCAGTGTATTTGAACCCCATGAGGCGAATAACTCCCAGCGGTAAGAATATTAAGTTTTAATGATTAACAGGACATTTTGGAGAAATATTTTCTGTTCAGGAAGGACTTTGGGGTTCCCTCAAATAATTCACAGTGATATTAGAATCATATGTTTAGATTTTCACAGTTTGGAAAGCATTTATAATCTCTCTCTCTATCTATCTATCTATCTATCTGATTCTCACAGGTACCCAACAAGATGAGCCTTGTATTGGTTATCCTCTTTTGGGGCAAGAAAATAAAGACTCAGAGAGGTTGCTTAACTGGCTCAAGGCCACACAGCTTTCATACCCACACCCAAATAAATCCCTTCATGCCAAATCCCTAGCTCAATCTACTATACCACACTGCCCTCCAGTGTCTCAAAGAAAGGACTCTTACCCAGCAAAGACCCATCTCAGCTTTTCGTGATGTCTGTAGCGGGATGCTGGAAGTTAGCCTTAGAATGATTCTCACACTGCTCACTGCTGCCCCTCAAAGAGCTGTGCAGTTCTCTCAGCTAATCCATGAGGGAGACGACCATCTGTCTCCCAGCACGATTCCAAAGGGGATGACTTAAGCAAAGGACTCTGGCATACATGGTAGGTGCTCAACCATCCAAGGAAGATCTGTTGACACAGTTCACTTTTCCATCCAGGATCCTGGGGAGATTTCAAACAACTAGCTGAATGTACCCTGTCCGGAACAGAAAGCCCAGCTTTCCACTCCACGCATCTCCATCCGAAATCTCTGTACACAGCTCTGCTTGCTTGGCCTTCAGGAATTTTGTGAAATGAAGCATTTTAGTAAAAAATGTGTCTTTGCCTAAGGCAGTGGTTCTCAGCCTCCTAATGCTGCAACCCTTTAATACAGTTCCTCATGTTGTGGTGACCCCCAACCATAAAATTATTTTGTTGCTACTTTACAACTGTATTTTTGCTACTGTGATGAATTGTAACATAAATATTTGGCTTGAAGGATATTTGGTATGGGACCCCCAAATGGGTCACGACCCACAGATTGAGAACCACAGGTCTAAGGGAAAGCAGAAACCCAGGAATTTAGGAGGAAAGGCAATGAAACCAATACTACTAAATCCCACTGATTCCTAATGTACAAAGCATCTCAGGCATGCTATGGCCATATGTCTTCAAGTCTCCAGGCTAGTCCTCATTTGAGGTGTTCTAGGCCTCACTCAGACCACACAAATCACATGGACAATGTGCTGGACCACGTGACTCAATTCTGGTTGGTGTCAAGAAGACAAGTTCAGTGTAAGAGTATACCTTGCCCTGCTTTGATATCCAAGACTGTACTCTGCAAGGTCTCAGCTTGGTGCTGCGTTCTATAGGAGAAGCAGCGGAGGAAGAATGGACAAGGATGTGAGAGGAGACTTAGTACAGAGATAGCCACCTGAAGGAGGAGTTTGGAGGACAGAAAGCCAAGGTTTCCCAATGAGGGCATTCAAGTCCAAGTTTGTTTCCTTTCAAGGTCTTTTTTTTCTATTTCTAAGTATTTGTTCATCTTTCCCAGTCTCTACTTTGTTTGGTCTCTTCCTATTAATTTGTATAACTTCCCATGTTATCAGTGCCTTCATCATGTTTGTGGAGCAACATTTATTATCTTTTTACCTGGGACTATGTGATATGTTAATGCACGCTGTTAATAAAGTGAAATCAAGTCTTGAAAATGTACCCGTCTGCCTTCCCATTGTGCCTGCGGTCCTTCGCCCACCTGCCTCAACCCTTCTGCACCTTATCTAGACCTGGTGGTTGGCCTTTCCCACCCATCCCCATGAGACAGCCCAACCTCCTTTCCGGCCTCTCTGATCCTCATCCAGCCCATCCCTCCATCCTCCTCCACATCTTTGTCTTGCCATGAATCATGGGGGCCCACTCAGAGCCTCCTTCTCTCTGAAAGACTCAAAACAGTTTATTTACCTAAGACTCTCCCTCCACCCTCAGTCTTCTCTGGCCTCATAGGACAGCAGAGTGAGGGAAGTGTGGGACCCGGCAGAGAACAAGAGAAGGAGCCTGCCTTGCATGATTCACGGTTCACCAAAGATGAGTGAGAGAGGTTGTGGTGGGTGTGGGAGCAGTGAAGACATAAAGAAGCAAAGGATTAATTGAACCAAGCCAAGCTCAACCTTGAAGATGCTGCTTTGGTCTGTTCCCGAAATAGGGCTGAGCTTATGGCTGGTTCCTACTTGTCAGTAACCAGTTCACCCATCCCTTCTCTTAAGTCCTCCTTAATTAATCTTCTTAAAGAGAGCAACCTGACTCTGCCAGATTTGCTGGCTCAGTGTCAAAAACCTGTTCTGCCACTAAGATTTCAGGTAAGAACATCTTACAGATCTTCGCAGGGCGCTTGCTCAGAGAATAAGGAAACAGCTGTCCCCCTCCAATATTGGGAAACACATGCGGGTGAAGGCTCAAATGCTGGAGCACCAAGGGGCTGCATTTACCCCCTTGTGCGTAAGGTCATGTATGCATTTAGCATAAAATGTGTATCGGCTGTGATACAGACCCAAGCTTCAGCGGTGAGCAAAAACATGTGGTCTCTTCTCTCCTAGAAAGTTGAGGACGTTAGACGCACTCAGATATCTGCAACATTTGGAAATCAGTTGTATCATGATACAAGTCCTGATAGCCTGGTTGAGGAATTTCTAGAGATAGTAAAGACACCTTCACAGAGAAGAGGACACCAGGGGCTCTCTTTGAGTTCAGGAACTGTGGCTTGCTCATCACAGGGGATGACTCATAAGAGTCAAAGGAACATGCTGAACAAGTACTCAGGATTCCAAAGAGTGGGTAGGAGCCACCAGACACAACGGAGAAAGGGTGTTCCCAACAGGAAGCAGGCACCAGAATAAAGAGCCCAGCATGTGGCCATAGCAGGACAGAAGTGTGTTTGTGTCTGGGTGAGGCTTTGTGAACATGGTCAATGAGGCTAGAGAGGGAAGCTGGATCAGTAAACCATGCTAAGGTATTGAAACTTGACCCCAGGCACAAAAAGTAGACTTACTAGTGGGAACCAGCCATTGGGGTGAGGTGGCCTTGCAGACACAGTCTTTCAGTTGAAAACAGTGCCTCCTAGATTCCAGCAACCTGAGACTTTTCTGGTTTTCCACTGAAGGAGCCATGGCAGCTTATGGGAAGGGCCCAGTAAGTGCAGTGGATTTATAAGGATTTTGATGTCCAGGCAGGTATCCCCCTAGACCTTGATCGTTCTTACTTGAAGTCCCCTTTAAAACAGCTGAGAACTCTGTCCTTCACGGGTTTTCCTTCAAGTACATTCAAAATGGTCCTGTTGACTAGTTCTTCTGGGTCTGAGGATGTAAGCCAGCAAAGAAAGGTTACCACAGGGCCAAGCAACACTCCCAGGTGCCTCACTGAGCCCTGTAGACTAAGGTGGTCCCCAGAAGTGAATGATAACCATAAAACAAACAGAACTACTGTGTTCCACTTTTTCTTTCTTTTTGTTTTTTTTACTTCAGTTTTTTTTTGAAACAGGGTTTCTCTGTGTAGCACTAGCTATCCTGTAATTCACTCTGTAGACCAGGCTAGCCTTAAACTCATAGAGCTCCTCTTGTCTCTGCCTCCCAAGTGTCTCTCTTGTTTATTTTTCTGCTTATTGTCACTCAGTATGTGAAAATGCATGTCAATGTTTCAGGCCTGGGCCCACTTCTAGCTCTCCAACTTACCACCATACATCAATCAAGTCATTTAAAGCCGAGACTCTCAGTTATATCATCTACAAATGACATTGTATTCAGATGGATGTCACAAGAGTTGTCAGAGATCTCCAAAGCCTCTGACAAAGCATCTTGAACTTAGCAGGTCCTCAACACTCCTTAGTAGGTCCCCAACACACCTAATCTCCTTGTGTTGCTGGAAGAGAATCCAGGCAAGCCTCCTTCCACTGCTGGTAGAGAATCCAGGCAAGCCTGTCTTAAGGTGCTCAGAGTTGCTGCTCTGTAGCCTCAGGCTGTGGGTACCCTGAAAGGAAGACCCTTCATCTGTTTTACTAGTGACCTGTCACTTCCTAGTGACTAGAAATGGTAAACTATCCACAAAACAGACACAGAGAAATGGATAGCCTTGACTCCTTGGCCTTGAACCCAGCTCTCCGGCCCACATGCCACCTCTTCCCTGCCTACAAGAACCACTGCAGCACTATGCCATACCCACACACTTGCAGCTTGCAGCAACTGCCTGCTCTGAGTGCCCTCCTAATTCACGGAACTGGGCTTTCCCAGCAGTGCCTACCCTACCCCCATACTCTCCTGATCCCATTCACTCATGCTCCAGAACTCAGCCCAGGCTCCAGAAATAGAATGTCCATCTTACCCAGCATGATCCCCGCCATGCTGCTTGCATACTTTGGGCTCTCAGTACATATTCCATCATCTACCATGTTACAGTGAGCTCTCTGTTTTCCCATCTGTGCTCCTGTTGGTAGGAGGTTGCTTGTTAGTTCCTGGCTGCATAGCCCCAAAATAACCATAGAAACTGTATTAATTAAATCACTGCTTGGCCCATTAGCTCTAGCTGCTGATTGGCTAACTCTTACATCTTAATTTAACCCATTTCTATTAATCTGTGTATCGTCACATGGCTGTGGCTTACCGGGTAAAGTTCTGTATGGCTCTGGCAGACCTATCTGTGCTGCCTCCTCGGCCTCTGCCCTGTGGGCCTGGCAAAAGCTCCACCTGTCCCCCAGCCTCGGCACTGGACCTCGGTGCGCTAGTTCCCGCTGAGCCTCAT
Source organism: Ellobius talpinus (assembly GCA_001685095.1). Classification (NCBI taxonomy): domain Eukaryota; kingdom Metazoa; phylum Chordata; class Mammalia; order Rodentia; family Cricetidae; genus Ellobius; species Ellobius talpinus. The sequence goes on from LOJH01053154.1 coordinate 5,676, forward strand.
GACACCCATGGCCCAGCATGGGGCACAGTCCTCACGCAGCGGACATTCTCAAGAACATGAAGGCATAGGCCCCTGGCAGCAGAAGGGCCAAGAGAGAGTGTTGAAGGGAAACTACGCCAAGCATAAAGAGAGTCCTGGAAGGTGTCTGCCATGAGTTACTTGTGAAAAAGAGTCATTGTCTGAAAACAAGGCCCCACCCCTCATGAACCACCTCTTCCTATAGATTGGCCCACCTATAGTCCTCTTCCCCTTGACCCTAGAACTCATTTGGGGCCAAGAGTAAGCAGACATAGTGCATACGCATGACTTCTAAGACCAGGTCACAAGAAGCCTTGGAACTTCTATTGGAGCATCTAGCAACACTCTGTTCAGACCAGCGTTTCTCAACTGGAGATGGTTCCAGTCCCCATCTGACATCTGACAATGTCTGAAGACATTATTTATTTATTTGTTTGTTTGTTTGTTTGTTTGTTTTGGCTGCCAGAGGTCAGGCACATGGCTAGCCATCCTCAAACGCACAGACCAGCCCACCAATCTGAGATAGCCCAAATGGCAGCAGCGGCAAGTTTGAGAAAACCTGTTCAAACAGAAGCTGGCTAACACTTAGCCAAGCCAACTCAGACTGCCATGCTTAAAGGTCACCCAAGTAAGCTGTGTGGAGAGGAGGCGTGCTCAGCCTCCAAAATACTCCACTCATGAAGCGAAGGTCCCCAAAATGTTAGAGAAGAAGCCAACACACCTGAACATTCAAATGACTCTACCTACGCACCCCCACCCTCAGACAGCGGCTGTGTGACACCCCAGACGAGAACCAAATGTGAATAAAAAGGATGAACTGGGGGGAAGAGCAGTTGTTACACCGATAGGATAACCAAAGCCCCTTGAGTCTGATGTTCAGAGCACTCGCCTTCCCTTCACCTCTCCTCTTCATTCTCCAATGCACCTCCCTCCTTAAAGTCTAGAATACAGACTGGTCAGCTGCCTTCCCAGGGATTTAAATATATGCAAATTCCATAATGGTTGGTTTAGTCCTACCAGCTGGGGCAGCGGGAATCCTGGAGCACTTTATAAGTGGGGGGACCAGGCCATTTCCTAATTTTTCTTTTGATAGGGGAAGGAAAGCAAGACAGGAAAAATACAGCTTCTGCTACTGCTCACTAAGCCATGTGATGGGCTACAGGAACTGGTTGGGCCCCAGTGAAAAGGTTCTGCCAGAGGACAGGGGTGACCTTCTATGGAGAATTAATCAGCATTAAGAGGAATCTATGGAGGACATCGGGCAATACCACATTATTTGTGGGTTTCAAATTCATACTGTTAGGGGCTAGGGATGTAGCTCAGTAAAACGTTTTTTGCTTAGCAAGCAACAGGTCCCAAGTTTAACCCCAAGCACCACATACATACATACATACATACATACATACATACATACATACATACATACANNNNATACATACATACATACATACATACATACATACATACATACATACATAAATGCTGCTTGTTTATTACCTAACTCCAGTTCAGAAAATCTGTCTTGAATGATTGTTGGAATTCTAGCTTATCCCCATTGGAAGACTCAAGAGGTAAAATGATCTGATTCTGCTTGAAGAGGTTAATAATTTAGCGAGAGAAACGAATACACCAGCCACACGCACTAAAACTAGACCAAGTAAAATTGATACAGATGTTCAGAGTAAGCCAGGGAAGGGTCTGAGAGTTCACACCTGTGTGGTAAGGATGGGACTTTAGTTCGCGAGTTCGCGGTACCATCTATTGAGCACCCGCTATGGTCTAGGCACTGGACTGACCCAGAAAGCCAGCAGTCAGAGGTAGACAACCCAACTCATAAGCCATTCAGACACAGCATAGAATCCTAGACACTGAGTAGATCGATGACTGTTAAAAACGAGATACATGGGGCTAGAGACAGCTCAGCAGTCAAGAGTAACTTGTTGGTCTTACAGAGGCCCTGGATTTGGTTCTCAGATCCCCCATCAGGGATGTGTCTCACAGCCTGCAACTCCAGTCCCAGAGGATCAGGTACCCTCTTCTGTCCTATTGTATGCACTAATAGATAAGCAATTCACATGCACGGTACATGTACATACATTAAGGTATTCACACACATACACATAAAATAAAAATAAATATGTAAAATTGAAAATGATACATCCCCAAACTAACAAAGGGCCAGTTTCCTTTAACCAATATATTTGAATGGCCTTTTGTTTTTGAGAGATGATGCTCAGTTACCAATTGTTGCTGACCCAGGCAGGTGAAAATTGGTTGTTTGGGGGATGGAATTGTAGGCGACTTGAAAGACTGATCGCAGATACACACACTGAGTGTCATAACATGCCAGCCACCATCCTTAGTCACTTTCCTCCAAGAGTACACTAAATGCCCCAGGTTTCCCCGTGTGGCAGGTTTTGTTAGCCCCGTTTTATTGATAGAGACACTGAGGGGCAGAGAAATCAGCACACCTGAGCCACCTCACAAGTGAAGGGGTCAAATGTCAACTCAGGAGGTCTGTCTCAAAATCACGACTCTCACATGAAGCCCTCTTCCTTCGCTTAGTCCACTCCAGTTTGCTGGTGAGCCTGTGGGGTCACTGAGCTCTGGCCAGTGCTGATACTCACTCAGCTCTGCATTCGGTGTACCAGGCACACACAAGGCAGACAGAATATGCAGCCCATTCCTGTCCGGTTAAGGAGCCTCTCATTTCCAATCACCCAAAGAGGCTTTGCCTCATATAAGGACCCTCTGGTCCAAGTCCTCTGATCAGTAACTGAAGCAGTCAAGTCAAAACTGGCATGGACACCCAGAACTGGTGTGATATTCTAGAGGGGGATTCACATTTTATCTGTCTCAACTCCCAGTGATTGGTAGAAGTATTGCACACTCCATTCACTGGGAAAGATGGCTTCAGCATGGGAAGATTGCAGGGGTTGTAATACTGGTTCCCCCACCCTTTCATGAGGGAACTAGGAAAGTGAACTGAATAGGGGCCCTAGGAAAATTCCCTCCATTAAAAAGAAACTGACACTTTTGGATGTTGCTAGCTTCAAAATCTTTTTCTTTTATTTGGGGAACACTGACGAAGAACCTAACACAGGACATATAATATCCTTACTACTAGAACCACTACCACCATCCTTCCTGCACCCACAACAGCTGGGAATCACACCAGAATATGTGCTGCCACAAGAGGTACAGGCTGTCAGACCCGGTACTGATGGATAGTCATAGCACTGGAAACTAGGAGAGATAATGATAGCCCTTAGGTCTACAGATCACTAGTTAGGCTCTGTGTGTGTGTGCGTGTGTGTATGTATGTGTGCATGTGCGTGCACGTGTGTGTTTGTGTTCATGAAGGTGCGTGTGTGTGAGGATAGCTCTGCACATGTATGTGAGACCACACATCAACCTTGGGTACCAGTCCTCGGCTTCCGTACATCTTGTGTTTAGAGTCAGGGTGGCTTATTAGCCACAACATTGGCTTTTACATGGGTTCCAGGGATCAAGTTCAGGTTCTCTTGCTCATGCAGTAAGTACTTTAGCAGCTGAACCATCTTTTCAGCCCAATAGTAAGGCTAACGGAGAAGTAAGTGGCATCTACAAGTCTGCTAGAAGGAGCACTGAGTGTGGAAACAGCAAATCTGCACTAAGATTATTGACTACTGCACAGGAATCCAGATAATAAAAAAAGGATGATTAGAACCAAGAGAGCTAGACTTCGGGAGTAAATGGGCCACAGCAGCCCTGCTTGGTGATTCTGCCCATCCTAATAGTCCTGATCTACTTTCTCCACAAAAAATTAGAGAACCCCAAATCAAATATGTGTTTGGCAGAACTGGTTCATGAGGTTCCATTGGACACACACACACACATATACACACACACACTGCTGGTGGCTCTGAACAGGTCATGGAGCTCCTCTGATGCTCTGATTTCCTTGGCACTCAAAGAAGGGAAATAATTGTCTCTTGCTCAGCATTATCTCCAAGCTAAAGACTGATATCCACTCAATGTTGAGCCCTTGGGGAATGATGATCTTTCCACCACTAACTTTTTACATCCTATATGGCCAAGTGGGTGATGGACGGATGGACAGACAGATGATCGACAGGTGGGCGAGTGGACAGACAGACAGACAGAGGGATGGATGGACAGACGGATGGACAGGCGGGCGGACAGGCAGGCGGACGGATGGATGGATGGACGGACAGACGGACGGGTGGGTATAATTCACTTTTACAGTGTGCCTAACATTGTTCTAGGTGGTCTACAATTATCTCATTAGAAAAAAAAGGCTCAAATCCAACTCTATTGGACACGAAACAAGTCTCCCGAGTTCAGCCCCTTCTTTCTCCACAACATATAGCCAATTTAGGCAGAAGTTAGAAGGAGATGGGGTTGCATCTATGGGTTACTTCTACCAGAATCTCCCAAGGGCCTTGTCTGTCCTTTTATCAATTTAATACTCACCTTTATGGCTAACATGTACTCACCTCTGGTCCTCTGAGCCCCCAATTTCCTGAGCCCTCTGCAATGCGAGAGGACAAAGAGCCAATGGCCTCTGTCCTGTTCTGGAGTCTCACCTTCCAGGTGCTGTCTTGTGAGACTTTAGACAAGAATGTCACATCCCATGCAGAGACCCCAGTTATGCAGCAGTCTAAGGAACAACAGGGGGTTGGTTTTTCATTTCCTCAGCACACCCGCCTCCCCACATTTCGTTGACATACTCTAAAGAACAGGCCCTGACACCTGGGGGAACACTGCTGGAAAATGTGTGGACCATATGCATCCCTAATGTGCAGCAGGGCCGGGGAGAAATTGGTACAACACAGCTTGGCTCCAGCCATCTTTTCTTAAAAAAATAAATTCCTTAACATCTTGCCTACAAATTGGATCCTTGAACACTTCAGAGGGTTGAATAAGCCCCATGTGCTTGCAGCTTATTTTATTATGCTTTGTTTGGGCCTTTAAAGGAGGAGGAACCAGAGGATGTCAGGAACAGTTTAGCAGCATCGGAGCTCATTAGGGTGAAGAGCCATCACATAAGTTGATTCCTGTATTCCTTTCTTTACCAGAATCATATGCTTCTCTGTAAGCAGCCTTGGGGTTGCCTTACCAGTATGTGCACTAACTTCCCCTGAGACCGTTAGCCATTGGTTGGCTGCTATTATTGTTTTCAAAGCAAAGAGGGTAGAAAGCAGAGTCAAGAACTCGAATAGCAACAAGCAAAGTAGACGAGGCTATAGGCAAAGGATAGAGTCAAGCTTCTGTACCTCCATCATTCCTCTACTGTGTGGCTTTATGTAAGCCACTGTACTTCTCTGGACTTTAGGTTCCACCTTTGTTTAAATGTGGCATAGGTGGTGGTGTCCACCTCCAAGGAGTTGAGTTGCTTATAGCACCCTACTATACCACATCCTCCTCACCATAATGGACTGACATCTTTGGAACCATGAGCTTAAATAAGTCTTTTCTCCATTTGTGTGCAGGCCTCTGTGTGTGTGTGTGTGCATGAATTTTTGTGCACACACATACATACACATGCACATGTGGAAATGTGTGAGTATGTGGTCGATGCCTGTGTGTACAAGTGTGAATCTGCATACATTGTGTGTGTGTGAGAGAGAGAGCCAGAAGAGTTACACTGAATGTCCTCTTCTATTACTCTCTGCTGTATTCCCTTGCAACAGCACCTGTCACCAAACCTAGAACTCACCCTTTTCCATCTGGCTGGCACTGAGCCCCAGCAGTCCTCCTGCCACTGCCTTCCACCTCTACAGACTGGAGTAACAGGCATGTGTGCCCACACCTAGTCTTTTCATTGGTGCTGGGGGCCCAGATTCAGGTCTTCATGTTGTGCAGCAAGTGCTCTCACCCACTGAGTGGTCTCCATAGCCCTGTGTCTTTCCCCCTTGTTTATGTCAGACAGTCTGCCATAGCAGCAAAAGTACTAACTTAGGCGCAAGATTCTTCCTCAAGTGTCCAGCTCAGGTAACATTCTCCTCTGCCATTCCTAGAGTCAAGAAAGATAGAGAAAACTTCCTCAAGTGCACAGCGCTGGCTAATTCTGCAGACATGTGCAAAGACTGCTAATTGTATGTGTCTGTATCAGCTAGTATGATGAAAGCTATCAATACAGGATTGGATTTGCTAGAAACGTGTTCGGGAAGACAGCATGTGAATGAGGAAGCCATCAGACCCCAATGCAGGTCTGACCTTAAATGAAGGAGACAGGAATGCAGGAAGAGAGAGGCTGGAATGATGCTTCAGAGGACATTTAGACCTAAAAAGATTGGAGGGCATGCTCAAGCCAAAGTAGCCAAATGGCCCACCAGGATTCTGGGTGTCCAGAAACGGCCTTGTTGGCATTTCTGCCAGACGCAGCCACTGGCTGGGCACAGGTCATGCAAAGTAGGGTTTTTGTAGTAGTAGGATTCGGAGCAGCTGGGGCTCTGGTCCATCATATCCTCTAAAGTTGTAGGAGAATTGTCTGTATTCTGTCAATAATGTATTTTAATAAAATGCTGATTGGC
>LOJH01053155.1:334-12232 GCA_001685095.1 Ellobius talpinus
ACTTATGGAGATCTCTGTGTGATTTTCTTTGGGACTTGCTGGCTGTGGGATACTAGGCATGACAGAAACCTCAATGAGCCCAGCCCTCATGTAACAGAGGGGGATCCCACATCATGAAAGGGGCTTGGTTCTGCCTCAATTTGATGTACCATGCTTTGTGTGAACCCATGATATGTATGTACCTTTCTGAATGGAAATGGAGAAGGAGTTGATTAGGAGGTAGGTAGATGGGAAAGAGGAGGGGATGGGAGCAAAGGAGTTTGGGGAAACTGACATATAAAATAAATGAAAAAAATGTTATTAAAATAAAAAGGAAGTAAAACAAATGAACAACAATGAAAAAAAAACAATTATGGTACTCACCAATCTGAGTAAATGGTCAACTCAGACACCTCTCCAAAATTGCCAGGAGTCTTAGCTAGGGTTATCTTTATGGATTCCTGGGGTTTTCCCTGGTACCAGGTTTCTCCCTAACCCTGAAATGGGATCCCCTATGAAGAGATCACTTTTGTTACTCTCATCCTCAGTACTGCCCCCAGCCTGCCTCCTAAGCACATCCTACCTAACCCCTTTTATGCAAATATGTAGGACTTTGAATGCATATATTATTTATATTTGTTTTTACTTCTTAAGAGGCACTTTTTTGATGTTATGTACATATCAAACAATAAAATTGTTAAAAAGCATTGTTAATCTAGTAGTTTTTGCATTTTAATCATGAAAAATGACTTACAAGATAAAATAAGCAATTTTAGCAATTAATAGTTATTTTTCTGGTATCTCATTTGCAATGATTTTTTTATATAACAAGTATCCTTCATTTATGCCTTTGTAATCCTTTCATTTCTTTGTTATGTTAGACTGCTTGGGATGTTGTATTAATAAATATTGCATACATATCTTAAAATTAAACTATTTTCCTGGATGCTGATAATAACTTGATCATAATTTTAGGGATTTCAAAATTATTCATAATAGCCAGACCTGGAAATAACCTACATGCCTCTTCAACCAAAGAATGGATTAAAAAAATGTAGAACATTTAAACAATGGTGTACTACTCAGCGATAAAAAAACCAATGATTTCTTGAAATCTGCAGGCAAATTGATTGAACTAGAGAAAAACAGTGAGGTAATTCAGACACAGAAAGACAAACATGGTATGTACTCACTCGTAAGTGGATAATAGAAAAAAGAAGCAACTCCCAGAGAAGCTAGATAACAAGGAGAGACCTAAAGGAGGCATACAAGGATCCCACTTGAAAGGAGAGAAAGACAAGATCTTCTGAATAAATAGGAAGCATGTGAGCAGGACGTGGGAGTGTGGGGAGGGAAAGGAGAGGGGAATGGAGAACATGAGATGGTTGAATTGGAGGAAGGAAAGAAGATCAAGAAATAATCTTGATAGAGGTAGCCATTATGCATAAGAAAGAAACCTGGCACTGGGGACATTTGCAGGAATCTCTAAGGATAACCCCAGCAAGGACTCTAAGCAACAGTGGAAGGGTGCCTGAATCAGCCTTCCCCTGCAATCAGATTGATGATTACCTTGTCATCCTAGAACCTTCATCCAGTAACTGATGGAAACAAATGAAGAGATCCTTCACATATCACAGCTAAGCACTGGGCTAAGCTTCTGGAGTCCATTTAAAGAAAGAGAGGAATGATAATATGAACAAAGTGGTCAAGACCATGATGGAGAAACTCACAGAAACAGCTGACCTGAGATAGTAGTAAATCACTGACTCTGGACTGACAGCTGGGGAACCTGCTAGAACTAGGTCCTCTGAATGTGGGTGACAGTTGTGTAGCTTTGGCAGTTGGTGAGGCCCCTGGCACTGGGACCAGGATTTATCCCTAGTGTGTGAATTGGCTTTTTGGACCTCATTCTCTATGGAGGTATATCTGGCACAGCCTAGAAACAGGAGGGAAGAACTTGGTCCTGCCTCAACTTGATATGTCAGGCTTTCTTGACTATTCATGGGAGGCATTACCCTCTCTAAGGGATGGGAGAAGGTGGAGAAAGTGGGAGGAGAAGTGGGGAGGAGAAACTGGGATTGGCATGTAAAATAAAAAAAGAGTACATACATGTACTTTGCCTCTGAAAGAAATTTCTAATGGTCCTGGCAGGAAGCCCTATGGGATTCTCTGATTCTCCATGATGCTGGTTAGCTTTAATTATCAGCTGGCCAAAACTGCGAAGATAGTTTCAATGATGAATTGTCTACATTGACATGGCTGTGGGCATTTCTGTAGGAAATGGTATTAATTAATTTAGTTAATGTTGCAAGACCCAGTCCAGTATGGAGAGTACCATTCCCTACACAAGAACTCTTGAACAGCCTAAGAGTGAAGAAATTCAGATGAATACAAGCATGTGTGTGTTCCTTTCTCACTGTTCTTAACTTGGATGTGGCGTATTTGCTGACTGAAACTACTGACACTGTGACTTCTCCTCAGAGATGAACTATAGACTTAAATTGTTTACTATAATAAGCACTTGCTCAACAAAGTGTATTTTTATCTTGATAATTTATTATAGAAACAGAAATTAAACTAGAACACCATCTTACACTTGGTCTCTCAAGTTTGTCTCCTATGTTCTTTGCTTTTATTGTTACTCTGTGTACTTATGGTTTCATGCATGAGTCTTAGTGTGAGTTATTACTTTGAGAGGCAAGTAGTCCATCACTGGTAAACATTATTTTTCGAAGTTTCTTTCTACTTTTTATTCTCTTTCTCAATACAGCATAAAATTATTTGGTGCTTTTAGTCTATATGTTGAGCAATGATACTATTTTTCAAAAGGAAATATTTCTCTATCTCATTACAAATAAAAGCAGAAATGTATACAGATGCCTACAAGAGATTTAGTGCATAACATCCCATAAATATTTAACTCTATCATCCACACTTACTGACTCTTCCACTACACTTTAGACACATTTTGTTGCTTTTATTGAAAATATGTTTTTCCATACAGTATATTCTGATTATGATTTCCCCTTTTTGAAATCCTTACCACTTACCAACTCAACAAAATCCACATCATTTCATTCTCTATCATTAAAATGCACATAGGCACATAATAACAATACATATTCTTATTATTATTACTAAATATTCTTACTATTAATTTATTGTTACCTTGATAAATAAAACATATAAGCCTGAATAGCACAGAACACACAAACAGCAGAAAAATGTACCAAAGAAACATCAAGAAAAAACAAGAGAGCAGACAAATATGTTTACACACACAGAAATCAAAGAAAAACACAAAACAATATATGTTTATTTGTGGTGTGTGGGGGGGTGTGCTTGTACTAGTGTATGAACATGCTTTCCTGAGTGCAAGAGACCATGGAATTTTAAAATTCACGAAAGAGTGAATTCTAGCCCTTGGAACTAAAGTTACAGTCAGCTGTCAATAACTCTGTTGCAGCTGGGAACTGAACTCAAATTTGAAGCATTATAATTAAGCTTATCAATAAAGAATGGGGAGTCAAATATTTGGTGGGGAAGAACCTGAAAAGTCAGAGAACAAAGAGCAGCCACCGGTTGCTTCCTACCTTTCCCATTCCTCAGTCTCAAAAGCCCTGAGATCCTGTCTCCGCCCCACCTTATTACTTTCTCTCTCAGCCTCCTGAGTGTTGGGATTAAAGGTGTGAGCCTCACAAGGGTAGAGATTAAAGGTATGAACATCCCAGTGCAGAAATTAAATGCCTGTTCCTCCACTTCTTGGCTTCTGTTGTTAACTCCTGGCTAGCTCTGGCCTTTGATCTCCAGGCAAAGTTTATTTATCAGAACACAAACAAAATACCACGCAACACAAATCCTATTTAAAACAAATATATGCTCTTATTTTTTATTTTTGTCTAGGTCTCTGGGCTGTTTTGCTCAGGGTTCATGGCCCTCCAGGCCATGTAAGGGATAGGTTCCTTCTCTTGTGGCATGAATCTCAAACTGAACCAGTCGTTGGATGGTCACTCCCACAATTTCTGCACCATCTTGATCCCAGCACCTCTTGTATAGAGAACAAATTGTAGGTTGAAGGTTTTGTGTCTGGGTTGGTGTCCCAGTTGGAAGTTCCTCCAGGTTAGAGGGGATTGCAAGTTCAGGCTCCTTATCCTCCACTGCTAGGAATCTTATGGTCACCCTCAGAGATTACTGCGAGTTTCCATTGCACCAGGTTTCTAGCTTATCGCCGAGATATCTCTCAGTTCCACTTGTCTCTTGTAATAGTCTCTCTCCCTCTATGCTCCCCGTCAACTGATCCTTTCTGTTCTTGCCCCCAATCCTGTCTATCTGTGATATCTATTCTATTTCCCCTTCTGAAAGAGAGTCATGATTTCCTGCCTTACCTCCTCTTTCTTACTTAGCCTTTCCAGATGTGCGGATTGCAGCATGAGTTAGTCAATGAAATGATCCTTAATGATAATTTGGTTATGTTCATAGACAAGAGCCCAGCATAATAGTCGTCAGAGAAGATTCCCACAACTCATGGAAGGAAATGCAGAGACCCACAACCAAACATTAGATGGACTCCTGCAGAAGAGGGGGAAGGAGTATAGGAGCAAGATGAGTCAAGGGTAGCACAAGAGAACCCAGAGTTGAACTAACCTGGGCTAATAGGGGCTCAAAGAAACTGGACCACACTTAAGGAGCCTATATGGGACTGATCTAGGCACTCTGAATATATTTATTATTGTGTAATTTTGTCTTCTTGTGGGACTCCTACATTGTGTGTATATGAATGTGGGGGGTGTGGTGTTGCAGTTATCTTTGACTGTATAGTCTGCTTTTGGGACCTCTTTCGTCCAACGGAGTAGGGGGTTCTCTAGTATTAATAGAGTGACGATACCTGGCTGTGTTGTCACTTAGGATGCCTTGTTTGGTTAATATCCCTGAAAGGCTTCCCTGTTCTGAATGGAAAAAGAAGAGGAGTTAAGAACAGAGGAACTGAGAAGGGAGGAAGGAGGGAAATTGCAGTCAAGATGTAATATTTGAGAGAAGAAAAAAAAAGAAATATATGCTCCTAATCACTGAGCATTTCTCCAGTCCTGTTAAACACATCTCTCTCTGATACAGAATGTTTACATGTGATCCGCTATGTGCCAGACATGTTCTTCTTTTAGAGAGGCAAATAATTTCTTGTCCTTATAACTGGAGTTTGCTTAATCATTCTTATTCACATGATCAAATATATACATATCTGCATGTGCTTACACAAATATGTGTGTGTTGAGAGAAAATATTTGTTAGATAAAATAAAATAATTATAAAATATAAATAGTACTTTATTTTGATTTCTGTGATGTCAAATTTACTGATGGAGTCACTGATTTAGAAAAACATAATACTATGCTGGTAATACTTTATGTTTGCTTTTACAGGCTCATTTATTTGAGCATCCAGAACAACAGACACTTTGCTAAAAATCAATCAAAAGTGATATTTGTAGAGTTTTAGTGAATCAATATCATGTTCTAAACTTGCATACTTTAGTTACATAATACCCAAGTTTTAAAGTTACTTTCCTGTCAATTAAGAGAACACATAGATCGCTTTTCACAAGAAATATTTCTAAAATTTTCCTGATATTATGGAATTACAATTTTAATCCTTTCAGTTGGACCATGAACATACATCATTCAAGCATCAATTTATCAAGTTCATTGTTTCACTTCACTGTTTTCAACACAAAGTTGCTACACTAGTGTTTCTGTAACTTGGAAGTCAAATTGAAAGAGAATTTGGAAAATGGTAAGAAACACCTTGAGCTAACTCTAATGAGGTTTGCCTGAAAACTCTGAGTGTAGCTTAAAATTGGGTTCTTATTAAATCATATTCAAAGGAAAAGATAACAGTATTTTATTGAAAAATCTAAAATATTAACATTTTTAAAAAATTTACGGGAGAGGCAGTTGTTTGGGAAAAAGAAAAACTCTCTGTGTTTAGTATTATTAATGTTCATATTCTTTTTCTTAAATAGTTTTCACTGAATTTCAGAGTTTTGCAATGAAACTGTTCATAAAACATACTTTATAGAATATTAAAGAAATAAAAAGTTTCTTAGTACAGAATGGAATTATTTGCAAAATATATCAGAAACTAATGCAAGCTGAAAGGTATTGTGTAATAGGTGAGTCCTGTTACTAATTAGAAATTGGAGCCGGGCGGTGCTGGAGCACACCTTTAATCCCAACACTTGGGAGACAGAGGCAGGTGAATATCTGTGATTTAGAAGCCAGCTTGGTCTACAAGAACTAGTTCCAGTACAGATTCAAAAGCTACCGAGAAACACTGTCTCAAAAAAACAAAAAAGAAAGAAAGAAAAGAACAGACAAAAGAAAAGGAAGGAAGGAAGGAAGGAAGGAAGGAAGGAAAAGAAACTAGCTCAAGTTCTATGCCTGCTTTACATTGTATATGGTGGTTAACACCAACTGTTAATTGGAATAAATCTACCATTGTCCATTACCTAGGAGACAAACCTCTAAGAATATTGCAGAGGGATCGTGTAAATCAGTTTAATCTCTAAGCAAATCTTTAGAGTTTATCTGGACTAGGTGGGTTGAGTTGCGACGATCTTCCCTTTATGAGAGTGGTGCTATTCCATGAGCTTCTACGAAAAATGTAAAGAGAAAGTGAGATGAGTATTTTCATTCTTTTCTGTCCGCTGCCTGCAGATACACTGTGACCAACAGCCTGACACTCCTACCACGGCGAGATCCCTGACTTGAAGACTGTACCTTCAAACTGTGAGCAGAGATAAACCTGTCCTTCCTTCCTTTGCTCAGGTATTTTGTCTCAGCAATGAGGAAAAGTAACTGATTTATAACTATTTGGCATTATTTACATCTGTATTTACACTATGGATTTTACATAATGTTAAAAAGACTTGTGTGTGTGTGCGTGTGTGTGTGTGTGTGTGTGTGTGTGTACCTGCAGCCATGCCATAGTTGATGTGTGGAGATCAGAGAATGAGGATGACTTTGTTGAGTCAATTATTTTCTTCTGCCTTTACATGGATTCCAAATTTTAAACTCCGGTCTTCAGAGTTGTGCCAAGCACCTTTACCCACTGATCTGTCTTTCAGGTCCTACATTCATGCTATAGTTGCAAAAGTTTCATAGTTTCAGCAGGTATTATTAGTTATTAATAAATGGTCAATAAGTAATCAAACCACTGATGATTCAGAACACGCTAACCTTTATTGTGAAATGAGACCTTTCGTAGTTGAGATAGCAAATTACAATGGCTTTCCCAAGGCTTTCAGTTGGCTACAAGTCAGCCTGTTCCTTATTTGGGCTTAGTGTGGTGAATTATCTGATACAATGAGCACAGTCTGAGCTTTGGCTTCCTAGATGATTCAAAGAATTTCCACCGCCATTAACTACATGACTGTTTGCCATGATTTAAGATATATGTTTGTTTTCATACTAGTAAGTTGGTGCTTCCAAAGGAACTTAAAGTCAAAGGGATCTCTTGGTGCTCCTGGTCTCCGGCTTGGTACTGAACTTGTCATGCAATACTCGTCCTCCAGTTATCTGGCTATCCCAACTTTTTACCTCTGCGAGTTCATATCTATCATAGTCCATGTCTATTTAGAAAGCCTTGTTTCCTTGGTGCTCTTCATTCCCTCTGGCAGAGTTGTGTCATCACTGGCTGAGCAAAGCTGTTGTTCCTGTCTGGAATTTCTTTCACGAGACACTTCATTTCTCCCGTAAGATCTTCATTTCTTCTGTAATAATAGCTTTGGGTGTATTCTCTTTGCTTGTGTGTTTATCTCATGTATACATTCCATCTCTTGGGCACACATAGAGCTGTGGATGGTTTATATTATGATTCTGCTTAAGTTATATGATATTGATGAACAGAAATAATATTAGAATATTTTTATTAACTCAGACTGACATATGAGAATTCTCAGTAGCAAAGACAACCTTTTACACAATTAGTCAAGACCTCAGCAGATTCAAAGCAGTTTGGTTGCCGCTAGAGACACATACACAGGATCATTTCCCCAGGAGATGTGTGCTGATTCAAAGAGTTCAAAGCAACATTTGTCTGTACATACTCCTTCTTGCTCAAAGTCCAGCTAAGTAATTGTTATTGTTAAGTCTTGATTTCCAATATCTTTTTCTGTCTGGGAACCCTTACCAACTTAGAGCTACAGGAATGGGTCATCGTGACATTCCTGGCCTGAGAGAAACTACGTGACTTAATTTATGTTTAGATTTTAGGTCGTACCCTGTAAAACAACCTCTAATTGTCCAGAGCTTGGCTGTGAAAAGGTAGAAGCAGCGGAGAGGAGCAGCAGTGCTGCAAGAAGGGTGCTGTGGGAGAGAGAACGTCTAGATGAAAAAGAGTGAAGGAAGTATGAGAGTATGAATGAGTGAGAGTGACTGAGTAAAGAATGAAGGAAGATATAGAATAACTATGAGTTTGTGAATGAGTGTGAGAAACAGAGCTGTGTGTAGGAACTGCTGCTACATAGAGGATCTGTATCTAGGAATTGTGTTAAGTGCTGCATGGTGAGAGAATATGGAAATGAGATGTATAACTGTGGCTGTGTGGAGATTTGTGACTCTGTGGATGCAAGGAGAAAGACACTGTACCGAAAAGAGATCTGGAGGGAAAATGTATGTAAAAGAAAGTTGTGTAGTCATGTGAAAAGAGATGTAACTGCATACTGCATACTGAAATATGTCACTGGGCAGAGGAGTAATAAATGCTTGTATGTAAAGAGAAATTGTCAAAAAAGAAAGACTATTTAAGTTAAACTAAAGGAAAAGCTTACTATCAAGAAAGTGTGTGCTTGTTCCTTTTATCTTAGGTTATCAGCAGAAAGCAAAAGTCTAGGCCTCGCTGCTTTTGTGATTTTTCCTCACACAACTTGGTGCTATCTTCTGGGGGCTGGACTCTCAAATAGTCAGCAATACCCTGCACTTTGTCTGACTGCATATTTTTCCCAGCTCCAGCTAGAGGAAAAATCTCAGATGACGGTTGAGCAAGGCGCTGATCTGGGAAGATTTCAGAATGTCTTCAGAAGTCATTTTTTTTGCTATGTTTATTTAGCACAGCAATGGTATTTGGATTTTCGCTAGGTCTGTGAGCTATCTAATCTCAGGTTCTTTTAAAGGTAAACACAAACCCAAATACTAATTGTTTGATCTATAATAATGATTTGTCTGTAAGATGGGTTTAGTGGTGTAGAACTTGCTGGATTAGCAAACAAGACCCATTCCATGAAATAAAATAACTTTTTTAAAATTGATTTTTATTGCACTCTACATTTTTCCCTGTCCCCCTTCCTGCCTCTCTCTTTCACTTCATCCCTCTCCCAAGGTCCCCTTGCTCCCAATTTACTCAAGAGATCTTGTCTTTTTCTACTACCCATGTATATTAGATCTATGTATGTCTCTCTTAGGACAAAATAGCTTTTTAAAGTGATTTATTTAGTGTTATATTTTATTTTTGTAAGTCTGTGTATCTGTATTAATCTGTGCATATGAACTGTGTGTGGACTCTCACAGAGGTAAGAAGAATGTCAAATTCTTCCGACATTGAAGTTACAATTCGCTGACACTTCTCAAGGTTAGTGCTGGGAATCCGATCCCAGTCCGCTGAAAGGGCACTAAGGATTTTTAAGAGCTGAACAATCTCTCTAGCTGTAAATATAAACAGTTAATGACTGAATATAAATAATATAAATATCTCTTAATCAGAAAATAGTAGGTGACTTGAGTTAATTTATATTTGTCTATTCTGTCCTTTCCTCAAATATTTTATCCAAGACCTGGGTGATAACTATCCATTCTCACTCTCTGGATACTCTTTTTCTTCCTCTGCCTCACTTCTACCATGGCAATATGTTGCTGACTTAAAAACTCTGAATTTGTGGGTCTTTTACCAATGATTCACACATCATTCAATATCTTCCTGATCCTTAATAGGTCTTATAAATTCATAGATATATCTTCAGTGACTTGATAAATCTTAGAAAACAAATTCAAGAGTTCTTAGACAAGCATGTCTTTAGTAAATGGAGAGGTTTATTTGAGGACATCTCTGTAGAGATAATGGCTCATGACCTACACTTTCTTAGAAACTCTTTTAAGTGTTAGCAAGATATGAATGGCTTCTTCTGGAAACTGACTAATTCCTTCAATCCAATCTGGTAAACAGAACTCAAGATTCTTCTGCTATATATCACAAATTTAAATTAATGGTTTTGTTTCTCTTTTGAGGTATTGACCTAATTGTGGCTGAGAAATCCATTTCCAGAACTTCTCAACAGGGATTTTTATTAGCATCTGTGAATGTTTCTAGTCCTCTGCCTTTGTCTGAAAAATCTGAATTATTCTATGATAAGAAAAACTTGACTTTTGGTTTAACTTTTTGAAGGTCAAAACCCCAATCTTCTATTTTTTTGTGTTACCATATAGTGAGCATTAATCAAGACGTTTCCTAGATACTCTACTGTAAAAATCATAATATAAGCTGTACCAGTTCAGTATACCTTCAGAATGCCTATTTCAAAGCTAGTGAATATAACTAGGATTAATAAAATTAGACTTTGCTCTTTATAAAAAGAAGTTTTTAGACCCTTTGAAGGGGCAGAATTTATACTAAGATACATAAAGCTGGAAGAAGTAGAACCATAAGGTTGAAATAGAAGCAGGAAGTTTAGTCCCAGCTCTTCTGTTTTCTTTCTCTACTTGTTGAGATGATGAATTATACTGGGTTGCTCTAGAGACATCTTGAAAAGCCAGTGTTCTAAGACTCCTAAATGTTTTTGCATTCCTACTAGTCTTCTGCACTCTGTTCCTTTAATTTCTGCTATATTATCACATCTGACTATCAAGTGCTTTTAGTCAACTAAAACACAGTGTTACAGAGAAACAAAAAGGTCTACCTCATGCTGTGAGTAAAATCAGTTTAAATGACAAACTCCAAATGTATATAACTATTGCACGTGTGTGCTTGACATGTATATTTTCCCCTTAATTTTTCTAATTGTGGGCATCTCAACATGCAATGGCAATGTATTTAAAAAGACTGTTTCCTAAACTTGTAGCATGATTAATAAATATCAGAGAAAGAAATTGGGATTCAACCTGAAAGTCAGAAAAACAAAACAACCAGCCGCAGACTCTTACCTCTACCTCATTCTGAAATGGTGATACTGCCTCCAGAAATCTTAAAATGAGACTGTCTGCTGCCATCTAACATTCCTCTCTAGTTCTAGGATTAAGAACATGTACAACTACCACCCAGATTCTATGGCAAATAGAGTGGCTACTGGAATTAAAAGTGCGTGTCACCACTGCCTGGTCTATAATGATCAGTGTGTATGTTTTATTCTCTGATTTTCAGGCAAGCTTTATTTATTAAAATATAAATGAAATATCACAATTTAAATAGGCCTATATGTCATGAGGAAATAGAAGCTGTCAGAAAAAAACGTCCCAACCAAAAAAAACCCAGGACCAGATGGTTTTAACGCAGAATTTTATCAGAACTTCCTAAAAGAGCTGATACCTATACTCCTTAATGTGTGTCACATAATAGAAACAGAAGAGTCATTGCCAAACTGTTTTTATGAAGCTACAGTCATCCTGATTCCAAAACCACACAAAGACCCAGCCAAGAAAGAGAATTACAGACCAATCTCACTCATTAACATTGATGCAAAAATTCTCAATAAAATTCTAGCAAACCAAATCTAAGAACGCATCAAAAAAGTCATCCATTATGATCAAGTAGGCTTCATCCCAGAGATGCATGGCTGGGTCAACATACAAAAATCTATCAATGTAATCCACAATATAAATAAACTGAAAAAAAATCATATGATCATTTCATTAGATGCTGAAAAAGCATTTGACAAAA
>LOJH01053156.1:0-12232 GCA_001685095.1 Ellobius talpinus
CCTCGAACTCACAGAGATCCGCCTGCCTCTTCCTCCTGAGTGCTGGGATTAAAGTCGTGCGCCACCACCGCCCAGCTTGTTTTGTTTTTGAGACAGGGTTTCTCTATGTAGCCCTGGCTCTCCTGGAACATACTGTGTAGACCAGTCTGGCCTCCAACTCAACAGAGATCTGCCTGCCTCTGCCTCCCAAGTGCTGGTATTAAAGGAGTGTCCCAACTATACTTATGCCCAACTTCAAGGCCATGTGTTAAATGCTAGGTTTCCTCTTGCTACTACTGGGAAGTGGTGGAGTCTAGTGGGAGATGTTATGATCATAGGAGATATGCCCTTGAAGGTGGTGGTGGGTCCCCAGCCTCCTCCTCCCTTCCTTGGCTTCCTTGCCTTACAGGGACCAGCTGTGCCCTCCCAGACACTTCCACCACAGTGCACTCCTCCCCCACCTCAGGCCTAACGCACCAGACCAGAACTCCAGAAACCAGGCTTGATTTTGAGAAAGAAAGATTTTCTTTCTCAACAGCAAGCCTGGTTTGGGGGTGCTGGGGATCAAAGGCAGGACTTTGTACAGGCTAGGCAAGCACTCTGCCAGTTGAGCCACACCCTTAACCTGCTTAATATTGTGTTTTGGTGAGCAGGTTTTTGCTTTTATATAGCTAAAATATGTAGCATTTAATAGGATAATGTTTGACTAAAAAGTAGCTTTTCCCCCTTTTGTGTCTGTATTTCATTTTATGTGTCCTAAGAAATTTTTAGCTCCAAATTTATGAAGATTTTGTGTAGATTTTTCTAGAGACTTGGTTGTTGAAGTCCATACCAAGGGCGATCAAAGGAGCAGTAGTTGCCTTTCAGATCCATTTTCTTCCCCTCCCCTTTTTCTCCCTTCCTTCCTCCCTCAGCCCTTGTTTGCAAATGTATTCTAACATTCTCTGTGATTTTTCTCTTTAATACATAAGTTCCTTTAGAAAACTACTATTCAATAGCCCAAAATTGGGTATTTTAAAATGATATTTTAAACTTTTAACCATTGAGTTCAGACAACATACCCCTTTGACTGTGTTCTTTGGAGTTTGGACTTGTTTTGTGTCCAGAAGAGGGTCTATCTTCAGAAGTGTTCTGGGAAATGTTGAAAAGGAATACATGTTCTCAGATGGTGAGACGGCTCACCAGTAAAGGCACTTACTGCCAAGTTTGAAGCTGATTCATAAGTATATTGCACAGATACATATATGACAAAGTAACAATAGCAACAAATGACAAAAGTCCTCATTTGTACAGTATTTGACTTTAATGGATCAAGCATCCATATTGTAGTACTTTCTCATCGGGAACAGCAGCTCATAAATAATGACATGGAGACTTATTATTAATTACAAAAGCTTGGCCTTAGCTTAGACTTGTTTCTAACTAGTTCTTTTTGGTTTTTGTTTGTTTGTTTGTTTTTTGTTTGGTTGGTTGGTTGTTTTTTAGGGGGAGGTGGGGACAGAATTTCTCTGTGTAACAACCCTAGCTGTCTTGGAACTCCCTCCATAGACCAAGCTGGCCTTGAACTCACAGAGCTCCGCCTACCTCAGCTTTATTGAACCAACAGAAATCTGCCTGTCTCTGCCTCCCAAGTGCTGGGATTAAAGGCGCGTGCCACCACCACCTGGATGTACCCAGCACTCTTCACCATCTCCCCAGGGTCTTATTTATTTTTGAAACAGGAGCCTCTCTAACTGAACCTGGAGCTCCTGGATTAGGTTGCATTGTATAGGCAGCAAGCCCTAGGCTTCCTCCTGTCTCTGTCTCCCCGGATTCAGGCATGCATGTAGTGCTTGGCTTTTGCATGGGTGCTAAGATTTAAACTCAGGTCCTTACTTGCACAATTTTCCTCCATAGGTGACTAATGTGGTCAGTTTCTTGTTCATACCTTTGGAGAAAACCTGGGTATAGGTCTTCTCACATTAGGAGTATCTAAACCCAAAACAGTCTATGTATTACACAGCCTACAAAAAGAGAACAGTTAACCCATAAGCTGGCTACATTACTCTCTTCTTTCTGGAATGAATGGCTACTTTTACCAACTTCCTTAGTGGTTCTAGTATGACTCATTAGCCTATAAGGTCATCTATCCCTCAGCTGACCACAAATGGTCTCTTACTGGACACTCCCTCCATTCCTTCCTTTTTTCACGTGGCAACGTATCATGGAATCAATCACTCCCAAATCAATTCACAGAACACTTCCTCATTTCTTACAACAGCCATACACTGTTTCTCATCTGCTAGGCCATGATTTCTTTAGCCAGCCCTCTAGGATGGGCACTTAGGTTGTTTCCAGCCTTTCCCAACACAAACATTGCTGCCGTAAATCACCGTGGTGTGGTTTCACAGCTGGGCTAGGAATCTGGGAGACCTGGCTGGAAGGGTGTGTGTGTCTGTGATTTGTCAATCTTTCTTAATTCCCTCACTGGGGACATAGCGATCTGTGTTTCTGTGTTTCTTATACCAGGCCTGTGTGAGGACACAGGGGTCTCAGAGGCATGAGGCAGTATCTCATTCCTGAGGGCTGGTTCACCTTGAGAGGTTTTGTCGGTCTAGGGAGAAACCCCACCCTCCTCAGGTTTTAAAATATATATAATTATTTTTATTTGGGGGTATGAGTGTTCGCCTGCATGGGTGTATGGTCACCATGTGTGTACCTTGTGCCTTGCAGAGAGTGTCCTATCAGATGGTTGTGAGCTGCCATGCAGGTGCTGAGAACCCAACCCAGGTGGTCTTCAATAGCAGCCTTAAGCCCTAAGCCATCTACTAATCTCCACTCCCCTCAGTTTGGGAGCTCCATTCTTCTCTGCAGGAACTCATGCAACTTCCCACTCTAAGCAACTGATCCTTCTCTTCCCAAAGTCTGATTCATCTCTAGCCTGCCCAAGGCCTACTGTGGCTCCAGGTTACAAACCTTTAACAAGCTCTGGGAATTCTGACCCTCCTATTTCCTTCCCACCACATCCATTTCGTCCCCTACTGCAAAATTCCTAACTGTTGCCCCAGGTCCTCCTTAGGATCTCGGTGTCTTTGCTGTGGCCACCCCTTTTTTTTTTTTTAGCTCAGAGTAACCCTTGGGAAGGTTTGGTGCCCTTGCCTCTATGAGGACCCGCCTGTAGCGAACTCATGGTGTCCTAACAGGTCTCTCTGGCCTTCATTGCCCCTAGAAGTTGGCGTGAACCAGCCATGGAATCCGTGTCTCTGGTGAAGCAACTACTGCGTCCATCTAAGAGACCAGAAGAAACCTGTGGCGTGTCCACGCCCTGCAAACTCCTCCATAGTACGGCCACCAGGAGGCGCCGTGCTCCCTCCGTGGCTCCAAGAGAGTGGACCCAGGGCGGTGGTCGGTGCAGCGGGGACGCGGTCCTGCCGCCAGAGGCTGCAGCGAAAGCCAGGCAAAATCTATGACATCAAACAACTGGGGAATTTTCAGGAGTAAGAGAAAAAAAAAGTGGGGAGATGGATCTGCTGTCTTTCCTTGGGTCTGGGAGGAGGATGGGCACCCCGCCAACACCAGTCCTTACTTTCCCTCGGGTTTTGGGTCTTCCATTTAAAAAGCCTTTGGCAGATGTCCTTTAAAGTCAGCGAATTCGCCTTCAATCCAGCACTCTGAAGCATAGGCAGGCAGATCGCATAGGCACAGGCGTTCCTACTGTACCGCCAGCCTCAAGTCTGCTTCGGGTGAGGAGACACATGGATCGGCTTTCCATCCTCCATTAAAAAGAATTTCTTTACTGGACGCTGGAAAAGTAGGAGAGGCCCCCCAAGAATGTGTTTCCATATAGCTATTTAATTTTTTAACTTTGTTTTTAATTATGTATATGGGTATGCATACATGAGTGAATGCGCACAGCGAGGCCAAAGGTGTCAGAGCCCCTGGAGCTGGAACTGCAGATAGATGTGAGCTACTTGCCGGTGATGCTGGGAATCAAACTCAGGTCCTCTGCAAGAGCAGTATGAGCTCCTACCCATGAGCCATCTCTGCAGCTACCCTCTACCACTCCTTTCTGAGAAAGGGTTTTCGTGTATCCTAGGCTGACTTCAAGCTTGCTACATAACCAAGAGGACTTTGAACTTTTCTGCTCCTCTTTCATCTACCTCCTGAGAGCTGGCATGACAGGTGTATGCCACTATCATACCTGTTTGTGTGGCACTAGGATTGAATATAGATCTTTGTACCTGCTGGACAAGCACTCTAACAACTTAGCTACATTCCAAACCCAATGTCCCAAAACCCTAAAACAACAACAAAACCAACTGGATCTCATAGGACCAGGCTGCCTCAGACTCAGCAGCCCATGTACTGAGATTACAATGACAGTATGCCCATTATGAACAGCCCCAGAGGGACAGTATCTGTAGACTGTGACTGTCCACAACTGAGAAGTTTCTCTGTGGGATGGGTCTGGAATGCAGAAGGTGCAGAATTGAATTGAGAAAACTGCTTCCAGGCACAGCGGCCATCATTCCCAGCTCAGAGGCAAGCAAAGGCAGTCTGAGAGAAAGACACTGGGGCTCTGGTGTTTAAAGTCACTCCTAGAAGAGAAGCCTCTCTACCCACAGCCTGCAGGTACTTAAGACTTCCACACATGACAGAGTTGTGGACCCTCAGTCCCTAGTAGGAGCTGTTCTGCTTTCTACCTAGATGTGAGTTGGAATGGCTGGGCTGGTTCTTAAGATTTTTCTTTTCTTTTTATTTATTTATTTTTTTTCGAAGCAGGGTTTCCCTGTGTAGCTTTGGGGCATGTCCTGGAACTCACTCTGTAGACCAGGTTGGCCTCAAACTCACAGAGATCCTCTGCCTCTGCCTTCCGAGTGCAGTTCTGGGATTAAAGATGTGCGCCACCACTGCCCAGCCCTTAAGACTTTTCTTAAGCAAAGACCAAGGTCACACTTTACCACTGGCTGGGTTGATGTTTTGTTGGGGGGGGGTTGGCGATACTATAAACTTAACAAAACTTCCATCTTCACCGTTTTGAACCATGGTTCACTCACAACGCTCATTCACACTGCCATGCAGCTATCCCCACTGACCATCTGCAGAACTTTTATTTTGTAAAACCAGAACTTTATTTCCATCAACACTAAGTCCTCATACCCCATCTGAAATGCCCGGTAACATCATTGGTATGGGTCAGAGTTCAGAGGGAACCCACAGAAGTTTTCAGATTCTCATGTCCCAAAACAAAGAATTGTAGCAGGGGTATGTGGTAGTAGAAACAGAGACAGCTTATTAAGGAGGGGGAAAAAAGGGCAGGCAAGGTGGCTCAGTGGTGTGCATCGTCCAGCAATGGCAGTCATCACACTGGAGAGACTGAGAATGAGTAGCTGCTCAGTCCACCAGACTGATGTTCAGCTGTCCCAATCTAGCCCTGAAGGCCTGGTGGACTCCTAGAGAGCCTCTGGTTCCTGTCGACCTTGGAGGCCAAAAAACTGGGCTGAATATCGGTGAAGGATGGCAGCAGCAGTATAGACGACCCTCCATGAGAGTAGATGCACTTGTCAGCATAAGACAGAAAAGCAAGCCGGCAAAAGCCATAAGCATCTCCTTTCAACTTTCTTATAGTTGGGCCTCTGGCAGCAGGTGCCACCAATCCCTATTCAGGGTGGGTCTTCTACTTCAGTGGATGTAATCAAGAAAACTCCTCATTGGTGTTCCCAGAAGCTTATCTCATGTTGATTCCAGATCCATCAAGATGACAAACAACATTTACCATCCCAGTAAGCAATGCTGTGATTGGCTAGAGACCGATCACTTTCCCATGCCTGTTTGGTTCTGACCTCAGGCCGGCTATGCACACAATAAATGGTCTGAGCTTCAACCATGCTAATGCTCAACCCTAGAGCCAAGCAGTTTTGCTTTGTTAAGCTATATTTATTATTATTATTATTATTATTATTTTGTTTCTTAAGATAGGGTTTCTCTGTGTATCACTGGTTGTCCTGGAACTCACTCTGTAGACCAGGCTGGTCTTGAATTCACAGAGATCTGCCTACCTCTGATTTCCAAGTGCTGGAATTAAAGGCATGCGCCACCACTACCCAGTAAAATTTTTGACCTGTGTGTATGGCTGTGTACCATGTGCATGCAGCGCTTGCAGAGGCCAGAGAGGGCATAAGATCCTCTGGGACTGGAGCTACAGAAGGTTAAGAATTTCGATCTAGGTTCTGGGAACCAATCCTGGGCCCTCTGCAAGAGCAGGAAGCGCTCTTGATCGCTTGCTTACCCATCTCTCCAGCCCAGCATTCTGTGTTTTGCAAAGTTACACACTAAGATCTGGAGACCTTGTCTTGACCAGCTCTTTTCCTTCTGCAGCTCCAGAAATGCAAACCCAGAAAAAGAAGAAGCCAAAAAAAAAAAGAAGAGATTTGGGGAGCTCAAGTCTGCAGGGGAATTGACATATGCCTGGAAACCAAGCCAAGCTTAGTAGATGCTTTGCTCTCTTGTGTGTACTGTAACACAGCCTGGGAAAGCTTCCCCAGATAGAGCAGCAGAGTCCCGAGGCTTAGGACATTAAGCAAGTGGGTCTTATACCCTGTACACAAGCCTTGTGCTTGACTTTCTCCCCAAGCAACCTCCATTCCAGCAGTCATTGATCCCAAAAGCCTATGAAACAGAGACCAGAGCCAGAGGTCACGGCTTCTTGTTGTAGGCACCTTGGCTCCCAGGATATATCCCTCATTTTGAAATGTGCATTAGGGTGACAGAGGCCAGTATAGAGTTCAACTTCCAGCCTGTCATTCCCAGCTCTCCACTGGTAGAGGAAGACTAGAATTCTGCCTCTGCCCAGCCTCCTGCTCATGATCAGAGGGTCTCCTGAGTTTTGCAGGCTCTAGCTTGGAAAATCAGGAATCCCCAGAGGTCTTCAGGGCTTCCGCAGCATAACTCGGAGACATCTTCAGCCTCAGCCCATCCTCCAAAGCCCCCCCGCCCCGCACACTCACACCCAATGTTTGCAGGCTGGGAATGGCTTTCCCAGCTTGCGTGTTACCAGCCTGGTCCCTGAGCCCAGGCCCTCACTTCAACAGCAGCTGCTAGTCCAACAGAAAGCACAGTTTGCAGGCTGAGCTGGTGTTGAACACCCACACCCTATCTGTGGAGGACATTTGTGGGATTCCCTCCCTTTGAACTTTCTAAAAAGGCCCCCACCCTTCTCTTTCTTGCTCTGTGGATGGGGGTGGATGGCAACACCAGAGCTAGCTGCTGGGCTTCCTCTTTGCCTAGCTTGCTGGGCAATGACAGAGTCTTGAACTTCCAGCTGCTGACAGGGTCACCAAGGGCCACCCAACTGCTCTGCCTCCACTCCCAGATGTCTCAACCTGAACCTACAGCAGCCCAGGGATGCTGGGTGAGGGCTTATCTACACAGGGGTTCTGGGGGCTGGGGCAGACCTTTATCTCTCAGCCATGGGCCTGTCCTACAGTTGGGGCTTTGTAATCTGACATTGTGATTTTTCATCCTTGTTTTCTCCCCGCGGAGGGAGGGAAGATTTGCTGAGTCATGCTGGGGAGGTAGTTGCAGGGGGTTGGGGGTCTAGGCAGCTGGAGGGCCCTGATAAGTCTGAGGCTGGGCTAAGGGGTGCTGGGGAGCCAGCGGGAGGAAACCCAGAGCTGACGGTTTCCAGCTAAGATTGACGTCTTCTGTAGAGCTGCCCTGAGGAGGGCACAGCCTAGACCTCAGGGGCCACCGATGCCAGCTAAGCCTCTGTGCATCCTGTGATTGTCTGGACAGTGGCAGTGGCCATGGTGGGATACACTAGGTCATTTTTGGTATGGACGCATTGACTGCAGGAAGCCCTGGCAGGGTAGTGCTGGGCCAGGCCTCTAGGCAGGTGGGAACAGCTGAGGCAGGCCCAAAGGGCCTGGTTTCTACAGCCGGCCTTTGCACCTGTCTTCTCCATTGAAGGCCATCTTCCTTATTTTAACAGATCAAATTCCTCTGTACTTCCTCCAGAAACATTTCCCCGACTCTTGGGGCTGGGCTTAGCAACTCCCTTGGTCCCTCAAAGCCCTCTGAATATCTTTTACCCCCCAGGTCTTGCCTCACAGAGAACAATCCAGAGAAGAAGCTGGGTTATAGGGTCTCTCCTCCGACTCTTAGAGGAATTGTTCTCTAAAAGTCTGGGACCTGCCTGATGCCAGCGAATCCTCAAAGATGACAGCAGGCTCCAGGGCCTCCTGTCTGCAGCAGAGTAGAGCCAGTGGCTGAGAGATAGGCCTTGCCTGCCTCCCATTTACCTCTACTTGGTTTCCCTGTACACTTTCTGCACAGTGGTGTGATCTGGCTTCTAGTGCCGGGTCCTCCAACCTCTCCAGGAACTGGCAGTTGAGTGGGCCACACACAGATTTGGAGGCTGTGTTGGCCATAGGGAAATGGCAGACAGAAAAGCCCAGTAGGGCAGCACCGGGGGCTTACCCAGGACACTCTCCACCTAGTTTATTTCTGATTCCCTGAAGGCCAGGGTGCAACCACTGCCCTGAGGAAGGGGGGGTAACTGACTCCCCCGATGTGGCCACATCCCCTGCTGCTCCCAAAAGGGACTTTGGGGACAGGAAGAGCTGCCCACAGTGGTCTCTTTGGTCCCTTCCTGCTGCCCAACTGAGCTCAGAGATAAGTCCTTGTGTGGCCCAGAGAGGCCAGGGGCCCAGGCCTTCCCCAGAAATCATGTCAGAATCCCCTACATGGAGGAAGGGGTCTGAGGGCCATGATAACCCCTCTATTTTTAAGAGATCCGGGAGGAAGTTCTAAGTCACCCTTGGCAGAAATAGCTCCGAGCTTCTGCCTGGCGTCTGTGGCTGCAGCTGGTGGCAGGGCTGGGTGAGGAGTGTGTCATGGTTGGAAACATCACACAATGGCAGGGTGCCACCTATGCCCCAGCCTGGCCTGGAAGGCTGACCCTGTGTCCCCAAACCAGAGTTATTCCTAAGGATAATCCTGACAACCACATGTGCTGTGCCCTACCACCTCACGGGAGGTGGTGGAATCATGGCACAATGGCAGACGGGAGGGTGCCGCTGAGGAGGCCTGGAGTCAGAGCTGTTGGAGGGGGGCTAGGAGAGAGGGAAAGAGCAGCTTGATGGGGTAGAGGGAGCAGAAAGAGCAGAGGCCCAGCATCAGGGACGCTGGCAAGAGCTGGCTACGGTATATCGTCTACGACCCCACAAGCGGTTCAACCTTTCTGACCTCAGTTTGGGAAATGGGAGTAATGACAACATCCTTCAAAACTGTTAGCACAGTTCGTGCTCCATTGTCTGGTCAGTGTGAGTGCCTGAGGAATATTTGATACTAGCTTGTTATCAGTGATGCCAGGCAGGAGTTGAGCAGCAGAAACATGTCAAATGTCACTTTCCTATTGTACCAATCTTCAGACTGTATCTCCGGGGCATGGTTTCTTCCCCGCCATTGCCACCTCCACCCTTCATTTCCTTGTTCAAGAATTGACAGGAGGGTCTGGGCATGGTGGTGCTCACCCACCATCCCAGCACTCAGCAGGCTGAGGCAGGAAGATCACGAGTTTGAAGCCAGCCTGGATGACAAGGCAAGACCGTGCGGGGAGGCAGGTGGAAGATTCTGAATTCTAGAGCTGACAAAGGCGAGGAAACTTCTGACCAAGCCACCCCGGTCATTCCAGCAGCCAGCGTGGCTTAGTTCCCCTCCCACATCCATGTCCGGAGCTGTTCTTCCACACTCAGGGCTTTTGGTGAGGCCTCCTCAGACTGCCCCTTGACTTTGTAGTTCCCTGGCCATCACCATCATCTCCTTACACTGCACCTCTTGCATCGCTCTAGGGAGAAGCTGAGATTGTTGACTGGCACCCCAAGAACCTGACCTTTCTTCTTAGAAGGCTGTCTGGTGGATGCCAGATCTGTGATGGATTCCGCTCAGTGGGACCATCATTATGGTTTTGCAAGGGTCCTGGGTGCAGCTCTCATATATCCCTCTACTGGACACATTGCTTGCTCTGCAGTTACCCTGGGTACCTGCTTGGGCTTCATTTAGGCAGAAGTGGGGACCTGAAGATACAGACTGGTCCTGGCTTGGAAGGCTCAGCTCATAGCCTCTATTCCCAACAGGCAGGGAAACACAGTAGGAGCCTTCTCCTCCACCCTTTTTTTCTTTCCCCTTTATTGCCTTTCTTGCCTTCTTTACTGTTTATTATTTATTGAAGACAGGGTCTCATGCAGCCTAGGTGTTCACACTCACTATGTAGTCGAGGATGGCGTTGCATTCCTGATCCTCTTACCTCTGCCTCCCATGTGCTGGGAGCATCACCACACTGGGATCAAACTTAGGGCTTTGCAGATGCTAAGCAAGCACAGTGCCAACTGAGCTATGCCCCTCGGCCCGTCTCTCCCTTTTAAAATGAAAGAATACATCCTCTCTCTTCCCTGGATACATCTCAACACTTGCTGCTATAGAAACCATGGAAACCCCAGAAGAAAGTACAGAAAAGGACATAAAAAAATTCACACTCGAAGCTACCCTGTGGCAACTGATATGGCTTGCACAGCAGGGAGTCAGGTTGAATGTGGTTGTGCTGAGCTCTAGAGTGTCATCGCCCTCAAATGCCTTTTCCTTTAGGCCCCAAAGCACTAGAGGTGCTGGGGTGGGACATCTCCCAGGACCCTGCTTCCCCTTCCTCTGCCTCCTGGTATCCTGGCCCTAGTCTTCCTTCCCACTCATCCACTCCCACTCTGAAGCTCAGCGTCTTGATTTCTAGGCTGGGATGAGCACATCAGAAGGTGGGCCTTCCTGGATTGTGACAAGCGCTGCACTGGACAGTCTAGAGGTCTTGCTAAGCGTAAAGCGAGTCCAACTGTTGTCTCAGACCTTGGGGCAGAGAGGGAGGGTGGTGTGGGAAAGAATGGTGACGTGGTCTCTGTATTCTGTGCTCCCAAGTACTTTTCTTCCTGTGTTCTGGAGCATTGGAACCTTCTAGGGAACGGGATTTTTGCTCTAGAACCTGCACAAGAACCCAGCAGTCTCGCTCACCTGTTGAATGCCTGGGACAGGGTCCTCAGCCTGTGCCTGCCTGGAACTGATTCTCAGCTGTGGCTGCTGATGGTGCAGTAGTCAGGGCCCCAAGCACCACGGGGGTCTCTTTTTCCCTCCCAGCTCTTGTTTTTGGGTCAAGTGGTTGGAAGTCTGTCTTTCTCTCCTGTTCCCCCCTTTTCCCGCGCTCTGGGCCACCATGCCCCTGATAACACTTGGAAGGCGCTATCGACTCAGGAGTGTCCTCCCACCCAGCCCACTGCCAGGCTCCATGCTGACAGTTGGCAGCCTGCACAGGCTGATAAACTTATCAGGCCAAACCTGAGCATGGCTGGGTCAGAACATGTCCTGCCTCAGATTTCCCTCCAGTTACCTTTCTGCAGTCACAGTCCCTGAGAACCCTGGCCCTGCCTGGCTCCTGGCAGGGCCCAACCCCAACTAGACCTATGGAAGCCATTGGGGTAACACCCTTCCAAGCCAGAACTAATGCTGTGTCCTGGAAAGAGTCAAGTATCCACTGTCCAATCCTCAATTCCTAAGCCAGGGTCCTGCTTTACCAGTTGCCAAAGATCCAGGGGTTCCTGTGGAGTTAAATTTACTAGGAACGATCAGGCATTGGACCCAAATGATGGAGCCTAGCATCTGCTCTAAGGCTACTCCCGAAGCTGGAGCAAGCCAGCCAGCACTGCTAAGGCAGAAAGAAACCTGTCCCCAAGGAGCTGTCTGCCCATGTAACAGGAGGCTGGAGAGTCTGGCAGTTTGGAGGGAAGGGGTGGAAAGGCAAACCTCAAATTACTATAAACCTCAAATATAAAGCTCAAGTTATATTTGAACTGCGGGAGTCTTTTTTTAATGCCAACGATAATGTTATCATCATGCCTGTTGCAGGAAAACAGTGTGCTTGGGCATATACTCATCACACACACAGAAGAAAGACAAAAGCACGCACACCGTCTCCCCTCAGGGGTGGCCCTTCCAGACACCCCTGCATCCTTCTTCCTTCTATGTGTGCATATAACAAGCAGAATTGTATCATAAGACTTATGCTTTTTTTTTTTCAAAAAATTTGTTTATCTATTTTCTGGGTGTGGGTGTATTTCTGATCTTCATTAAGGTATGATTCTGTAGTTCATTTAAAAATGTAATATATAATTAGGAAATATAAGTTGTTAATCGATAATCATCGATAATAATTAAGCTTGTAGTCATGTTAGTTAGA
>LOJH01053157.1:0-12232 GCA_001685095.1 Ellobius talpinus
AGTTCCAGGACAGGCTCCAAAGCTGTAGAGAAACCCTGTCTTGAAAAAAAAAAACCCCCAAAAAAACCCCACCCAACTTGTTTTCCTCCGCTCTGAGCAGGCTGCAGCTGCTCTGAGCACGAGACCCTGATGGCAGGCTGGTGGGTCTGCAGGTGAAAGATCCTGAGAGCTGGGGCATGGCCAGAGCACTATATAAGCTTCCCCTGAGCACAATAAACTTTGAATTCTTGTATCAAGAGTGACCATGTCTCTGTCTCTGTCTCTCTGTCTCTGTGCATGTGTGTGTTTTTAAGTCTCCAGCTTAGTTCCTGTCATGGGAGCTACAGGTGTCATACTGTACAGCATGTAGTCCAGCCCTCGGGGCCTAACACTGGTGGTCCTGGCTTCTCTAATAAAGCAGGCTGAGCAAGTCAGTAAGCAGTTCCCCTCCATGGCCTCTGCATCAGCTTCTGCCTCCGTGAATCTGCCTGATATTCTTCAGCCATGGACCGTGAGCTGAGGTGAAATAAATCTTTTCTTCCACCAGCTTTTGGTAGAAACCAAACTAAGTCATAAGTGAAACATATACACAAAATAAAAATAAGTAAATCTAAAATTAAAAAATGTGAGAGTGGGTGGTCTTGAACTTGCTGCATGGATGAGGATGGCCTTGAACTTCTCACCCTCCTGCCCCCATCGCATGCTTGCTGGGACAGGCGAGCAGCATCAGATTTAGATCAGTCTGGCTCCAATAGCTGCTGCAGTTCCCCAGTGGCCCAAGGTTTTAGGTCTACCTCAGGAGCCCAAATTCCAGGTCCCTCTGCTGTCTTCCACCTATGTGGGTACTCACCCCAACCATTCCCTTCTGCAGACTCAGCCCCTTCCTCCAGGAAGCCTTACCTTGCTCTGTTGTCAAGAGCCAAGCCAGGCACGTATCCTCTTTCAGGGTCCTTTGTCCCTATGATTCCACTTTCAGATCCGATCCCCGTGTTTCTCAACTGCCGGGTTCTAAATACACATCACCCACTAGATTCCCTTCATGACAAGCGTNGGTGACATAGCTCAGCAGGTAAAGGCATTTGTGGAGTGCCTGTGTTCAATCCCAGGAATGCACACCGTAAAAGGACAATCACTTGGACATCAGGCCAAACAGAAGTCAGTCAGCACTTTGTGTGGGACACGGAGTCTTGGGGCTAAGGCCTTGCCCACCTCACAGCAGGGGCCCCAGATCCCTGACCGCTCCCCACAACAGCGCTACCTGTATGTTAGGATATATGCAGTGCGCCTAGAAACGGGAATGTTTATTAGCGAGCCGGTAATATTTCCGAGTGGCTGGAATCACCAGGGGTGGTGTGATATTTTAAGGAGCCAAGCTTACAAAGATGCCTTCAGAAACATGCACAGAAATTGTCGAGATAACGCAGGAGGGGGCGCCACTGCTGTGGGCTGGGGGACGCGGGGACCTAGGGGCTCTGCAAGTTCTGAATTCTTCATACACCAAAAGCCTAGGAAGGGATGGCCCCCAACTTCTTGCCCTCGGCCAGTTCTACCGGCGTCTGAGTCTGTTCTCGTAGGCGCGGACGCCGTTCCTCAGTGGCTCAGGGACTTGCGGCCCTTCAGCATGCGGCGGAGGATGACCTGCACGCCGGTCGGGGTGCTCAGCCGGCGGATCCAACCGTGTTTGTGCTTGCGCTTGATGTTGCTGGGCTGGTACTCGTTACCGCGCGTGCGGCCGCGGGTCTGCTGCTGCACGGAGGGGAGCCCCCAAGCGTCCGGGAGCCCCCTCCAGACCCGGGGTTGGAGCCACCTGTGGGACCAGAGAAATGGCAAGAATGGTTGCTGTGTGACCCCGGCACGTTGCTCAATCTGAGCCTCAACTTCGTAACGCGCAGGGCAAACAAAACAGCGTGTATGCAAAAGATGCTCCGTAAGTGAGCGTGGTAGTCGAGATCTGGAGCAAGGTACCCCTCAACACTTACCTGCCACCCAACTGGGCCACCGATCTGCAGGCGGAGCACCCAAAAGTCCTGGCTAGGAAAGCCATGTCCAGCGGTGGGTCACTCTGTTCCGGCTGCCGCCAGTTCCTCGACCGTGGGCTCAGCGACAATGCCTCTGGGAAATGTAGTTCCATGTGTTGCCGCATGGCACTCCGGGAGTTGTAGTTCCACGCCTGCGCATGACGACAAACTGGAGTTGTTCTAAGTGGCGTGTAGTTCTCAGAAACGACCAGCAGATGGCGAGCGAGTGTCGACTCCTCAATCTGTGCGTGCGTACGACAATCTGTCTTCGTCTTCTGGGAGCTGTAGTTCTTCGCTTGGGACACTGGTAGAGGGCGCTCCAGGGTGGCGGTGACGCCGCTGGCTTCAGCTGGGGGAAGTGGCTGCTGGCCTTTTCAGTCGCCCTCACTGGGGACAGGCAGCTGGCATGCAGCCGGCTGGCGGCTTCTACGCTACCGCAGTCAAGGCTTCTCCTCTTGGCGCGCAGCCCGGATGTCCTCGAGTCCTAGCTCCTCGCAATCTGGAAAACTCGTGCGTTGTGAATTTGCCCTGGCTAGTTTAATCCCTCAGGCTGGCCTAGACGAATTTTCTTCCCGCAGCTCAGATCTGGACTCCTGCTCACACACCCTTCATGGCTCCCCATTGCTCTAAGGTGCCCAGCCTGCCGGCAGCCACATGAAGCGTGTACATGAGCATCTCTGAAGTTGTCACTATGCTGTGGTTCCTACGCACCCTCTAAAACGGCCACTTGTGCCTGTAAATAATCGGTGGACTTACTGTGTGTAAAAGGGATGATGGTGAGTGTTTGGGCTGCACCTTGAGCCCAAGGCCTGGGAGGGAGGAAGCTCAGCCTTGGCTTCCTGGCTTCCGGCTCTCCTAGGACTCAGTCTTGGTGTGGCTGAGACCCCACTGCAGGGATACAATTCCTATTCGCTAGCTCCCACTCTCCGACACTTCTGTTTCATTCCCAGGACTCTGGACTGACACAGCCTCTTGTTCAAATGCCAGCCTTGACCTTTGTTGAGTCTCGGTTTCCCCATCTGGAAGTCTGTTTTTAGAACGGAAAGGTCAGCCGTGAGGGGGCACACGGCCCGGCGGGAGGTAGAAGCTGGCTGAGACCCTGTCCCAGACAGAACACATCCCCCGCTTCCCATGCCACCTCCGGGCTGCAAGCCCTTCTTAATCCTGGCGCCGCACCCCCCTATGGCCCCAAACCCTTCACAGGGGCGGGGCTGCTTCTCGCAGAGCTCGAGCAAATCTTGGAAGCGCAGCCTCTGGTTGGACGGTTATCTAGGCCAGGTTGGCTTGCGGCGACAATAGGTCAAGATGCCCGTCCATCGGCTCGAGGCCCCGCCCACACTAGGTGGGACTTACGGGGCCGGTTTGCTGCGCGGCTGCGGGATGCCCCTGCGCTGACCGCCCCGGGCCTGCGCCTGCCCGCTCTAATGCGGCCGACCCCGCACCACCATGTAAGCGGCACCTGCAGGTGGATGCTGGCTTTTCCGCCCGGGACCCCTGAGTCCTGCCTCGGGCCCCGGACCCCTCAATAACCTCAGGTGAGCTGGATCTGTTCCCTTAGAAGCTACCAGGCTGCTGGGCCTCCTCCACTTGGGGCAGGAGAAAACTGCCAACCTCTGCTTTCGCGCTGTTAGGATGCTGCGGAACCCCAGTGGCCTTGATCCCACTGCGGGAATGACTAGCGCCCGGGAAAAGCGGGTCGGGGTCTGGGAAGAAGGGCTGGCGCTGCGCTTTAGAAAGGCCTCCGCAGTCGGGGTTGCAGAGTCCTAAAGGTGGGGTCACGGCCCGCTTTTCCTTTAGTGCATCCAGGCCACCACAAGCCGGGTATTTAATGAGCATCACCCCAGCGGTGCTCAGGCCGTGAAGGAGGAATGAATCTGGCCCCATCCCCCTGCCTCAGACAATGGGGGTGTGCTGCGCTGGTGTCCCTTGGAGTTATGTAACCGCCTGTGGTTGTCATGGACACGGGGGGGGGGCTGGCCAAGGGAACCGGATGGAGGCCCAGAGGCCCTCACTCAGGTCCTGCCTTCAACCTCCTGGCTGCCACTAGGGATTGTGTTGCCACCCGTCAACACAGGGTACCAGAGTGCTGAGGGCAGCCTCTTCCAGCCGTGCTCGTTGCTCTGTTAGCTCAGGCTCCCTCTCTCCTGGACCTGGGACTGGATAAATCCTCTGAGTCCCCATGGCCAACATCTGCCCCGGGCCTCATCTTTGACGGGTCAGATTTGCAGCTTGATACCTGAGCTGGGAACCTTGACCCTTCAGGACAGAAGCCAAGCTTGGTGGTCTGTCATCTCAGCACCCAGGAGGGCACAAGGTTGAGGCCAGCCTGGGCTTCAAAATGAAACCTATGGGGCTGGAGAGATGGCTCAGTGGTTAAGAGCATTGCCTGCTCTTCCAANACACAGACAGAATATTGTATACATAATAAATAAATAAATAAATATTTAAAAAATGAAACTTATGTAAAAAGTACGGTGGTGATGGGGGTTCACACCGGTTATGCCAGCACTGGGAGAGGCAGAGGCAGAGGCAGGAGGTTTGCAAAGAGTGAGGCCAGTGTCTGACCCAAGACTACAGACCAGGGCTGTTGTGTTCATACATGCCTGTCACCCCAGGACGTAGAGGTGGGAGGGTTGCATAGAGTCTGAGGTTCCCTGGCCTTTGGAGGCATTTGAGATATGGAACTAAAGCAAGCACACTGCATGCCGAGCCTGCTACAGCTCCAGAGATAACATCCAGAGCAAAGGCAGTCTGGGCAGCACAGGGATTTCCAAGCCAGCCTGGGCTCCGTGAGCTCCTTTCTCAAAACCAAACAAGCAAATCAGCTTGCATGTATGCTCGCATAAATCAGTGTGTGAATAGATGAATACAAGCATGCTTGCTTGCATGCATGAATGAATGATTGCATGCAAAAGGCATGGATTTCTGAATAAATGAATGAATAAACAGCTGATAGGATAAACTCCAGCTGGTAGGGCAAGGATGTCCTCAGGAATGGGCATTTGCTTTAGCGTCCTCTCCTTCTGGAAGCCCCCCAATACAGTATCAATGGACCCCCTAGAGGGGCCTCCAGGTTCTGCTTACCTGATGCATGAGCAGAGTCCTGAGCAAGTCGCTGTCCCTTTCTTTCCGGCTCCAGGATACACCATGCTGACCGGGGTGACAGATGGTTTCTTCTGTTGCCTACTGGGGACACCCCCCAACGCGGTGCGGCCACTGGAGAGCGTTGAATCCAGCGACGGCTATACCTTTGTGGAAGTCAAGCCGGGCCGGGTGCTGCGGGTGAAGCACGCTGGTCCCGCGCTGATCCCCACACCGCCACCGCCGCCGCCACCCGAAGGCGATCCTGGGGTCAAGACGGGCCTCGTGCGTTGCCAGCGCCGCATCACGGTGTACCGCAATGGGAGGCTGGTGGTGGAGAATCTGGGCCGCGCGCTACGCGCAGACCTGCAAGGACGCAGTGGCTCTGGGGAACCGCCCGCTGCTCTCGAGGTGGAACTGGCAGAGCCCGCAGGGGCCGACGCCCGGGCCACCCCAGGCAGCGGGCGACGAAGGCGCCCCCGGCGTCCCAAGAGGACCATCCACATCGACTGCGAGCAGCGCATCACCAGCTGCAAGGGCGCGCAGGCTGACGTGGTGCTGTTCTTCATCCACGGTGTGGGAGGCTCTCTTGCCATCTGGAAAGAACAGCTGGACTTCTTTGTGCGACTTGGCTATGAGGTGGTGGCACCTGACCTAGCGGGTCACGGGGCCAGCTCTGCGCCGCAGGTGGCAGCTGCCTACACATTTTACGCACTTGCGGAGGACATGCGGGCCATCTTCATGCGCTATGCCAAGAAGCGCAATGTGCTCATTGGCCACTCTTACGGGTAAGACCTAGGGTGGGCTGCTCACAAAACATTCTCTTTCCCCTGGATGTAGGCTGAGAAAGGGCCACCTGTATTCCAGGCTAGCCTTAAAAGTCATTATGTAGCTGAGGCTGACCTTGAATACCTGATCTACACCCCTAGGATTATAATGAAAGACTTCTATCTACCCGACCCAACTTCCCTCCTTGCAAAATGTGATTGGGCTGGAATTGTGGCTCAGGGGTAGAGCACCCATCTGGAATCGTCCAGTGAGGAGAATGGGGGCATGGATAGAACCCCTGCCTAGAACCCCTCAGTGAGGAGGTAGGGGTGTGGCTCAGGAGTGGAGCTCCTGCCTAGAATCCCCCAGTGAGGGGCTGGGGACGTGGCTCAGGGGTAGAGCCCCTGCCTAGAATCCCCCAGTGACGAGCTGGGGGCGTGTCTCAGGGGTGGAGCCCCTGCCTAGGATCCCCAGTGAGGAGCTGGGGGCGTGTCTCAGGGGTGAAGCCCCTGCCTAGGATCCCCAGTGAGGGGCTGCGGGTGTGTCTCAGGGGTGGAGCCCCTGCCTAGGATCCCCAGTGAGGGGCTGGGGGTGTGTCTCAGGGGTGAAGCCTCTGCCTAGGATCCCCCAGTGAAGGGCTGGGGGCGTGGCTCAGGGTGGAACCCTTGCCTAGAATCTCCCAGTGAGGGGCTGGGAGTAGCTTGACACTATGATCTCTGACCTAGCAAATAATGTTTGTCATTAGTATCTGCCAGTGGGTGGCAGACGTGCATCATCTCTATACTCAGGAGCTGATGCTGGAAGATAGCTAAAAATTTGAGGCCAGCCTGGGCTACAAAGTTATTTCCAACTCAGGGCTATACCTACGTAGCAAAAACTGTTAAAGCCTGTTTTGATGGCGTACACTTTTAATCTCAGCACTTGGGAGGCAGGCGGATCTCTGAGTTCAAGGCCAGCCTGGTCTACAGAGTGAGGTCCAGGTCAGCCAGAGCTATACAGAGAAACCCAGTCTTGAAAAATGGGAAAAAAAAAAAAAGGAGGGTGATGGTTTGGGCATATGCTCACTCCTCTTACCCCAGAACTTCCAAGACCAAGGCAGGAGGATTGCTATGAATTCAAGACCAGCCAGGGCTACAGGGTGAGACTTTTTTTTCCTTCTTTAAATTTTTTTAATTACTTTATAAATAATTCCACTTCCTCCCCTCCTCCCACTTCCCTCCTGCTCCCCCCCACACTCTCCCCCCACCGCCTTCAGTCCTAAGAGAGGGCAAGGTACTTCCCTGTGGGAAGTCCAAGGCCCTCCCCCCTACATCCAGACTTAGGAAGGTGTGCATCCAAAGAGAATAGGATCCCAAAAAGCCAGGACATGCAGTAGAGACAAATTCCAGTGCCATTATCATTGCCCCCCAGTCTGCCCCAATTGTCAGCCACATTCACAGGGTGAGACTTTGTCTCAAAAATAACAGCATACATTGAAAGCATGGGATGGCAGCTGAAGGCTGAAGGCTGCCATCCCAGCACTTGGGAGGTGGAGACAGAATCAGAATGTCATGGTCACCCTCAGCAACACAGCTCCCAGGTCAGCTTAACATACATGAGACCTGACATAATCAGGAGAATGCACTTCCCCCAACAAAACCAAGGTTGGAGTGGCTCGGGTAGATACTGGGTTTGCACAAGTCCATAGGTTCAATCCCCAGCATCTCCAGAAAGAAAGAGAGTTAATAAATATGACATTTATATTTTTAAACATTTATATCCCTAAATATGTCCTTAAACAATTAAAAACTGATTTTTTTTTTGAGACAGGGACTGTCTGCATAGCCCAGGCTGTCCTAGAACTCACCATGTAGACCAGGCTGGCCTCAAATTCACAGAGATCCACCTGCCTCTGCCTCCTGGGTGATTAAAGGTATGTGCTATCATACCTAGCCTAAAAATTAATTTTTAAAAGCTGGGCATAGTGGGTCATGCCTGTAATCTGAGACAGGGGCATTGCTATGGTCTCAAAGATGTCTTTTTTTAAAACCAACATGTAATAATTGCCCTCATGTACGGGTAACTGTGGGCCAGCATAGTGTGTGTGTCCTAATAGTCAGGCCCATTCCTGCATCTGTCCCTTCTGTCTGGAGCCTTCAAGCTATTAGCTAGCTGGACACAGTGATGAAGGCTGAGCAGGCGCAAGCCTTTGATCCTAGGAGTTCAAGTTCAGCTTGGGCAATAGAGACTTGGTATCTTAAAAAGAGCAAAAGAGAAAGCCATGGGATGGAGCTGCCTGTAACCCCAGCGCTTCAAGGGTGCGGCAGGAGGATTGCCATGAACTCCGTGGTAGCCTGGGCTATACGATTAGGCTGTCTGGCAGAGGGCTGGAGATCTGTGAGTAGTGCAGTTATTTGGTACCCAGTGATTCATCCTGCGCAGAGCTGTGGCGTCAGTGCCTTTGGGTCTGCCCATGGCATCTTCAGATGCTGAACAGAAAGACTGAAGGACCGCTGAGGGGGTTCCAGAATCCAGCTGCAGCTAATCGCACTCCCCTAAGTAGTGTTTAGAAAGTTGTGGCCTGCCGAACGTCAGTCTCTCTGACAGAATGCTGCCGCATGCCTTTTAGCAAGCACGGCCCCAGGAGGCACATTCCCAGTTGGGGTAACTTCAGAGTAAGAGACAGCCGAGGTCACTGTGTTCGTGATTACAGACAACCATGCAGATTATACAGGAGCTTGCCTGGGAGGCAGGCACATCTCTGAGCGTTCTGGGCCAGCCTAGTCTACACAGCCAGTCAAAGCTACATAGTGAAACCCTGTCTCAAACAAGAAATACCCCAAAACTTACAGGGGTGCATGCTGTAGTCCCAGCTCCAGGAGGGTGCAGATAAGCCCTGACGCTGTAGGCTGTGTGCGACTTCCTGAGGACCATTCCATTCGAGAACCCTGGGGCTAAGCCTGTAGCTCAGCTGCTAGAGCACATGCCCAGAGTGCAAAAGCCCTGACTTCCATGGCCAGCCCTGTTTACGGGCAGAGCATGGAGGGGCACCGCCTATGTCGGCCAGGCGGGCCTGCCTAGTGTCTGCTAAGGGCCTCTCCCCTTCTGCCCCCAGTGTCTCCTTCTGTACTTTCCTGGCTCACGAGTACCCAGATCTTGTGCACAAAGTGATAATGATCAACGGCGGGGGCCCCACAGCTCTGGAACCCAGCCTTTGCTCCATTTTCAACATGCCCACGTGCGTCCTGCACTGCCTGTCGCCCTGCCTGGCCTGGAGTTTCCTCAAGTGAGTGGGATCCGGGAGAGGGAGGGGTTCCTGATCTCAGGACTGACTGGGGATCTGTAGCATTGGTCCCAAGGGGTCAGGCTCCAAGGACGTCTTTGCACCCTCAGGGCCGGCTTTGCTCGCCAAGGGGCTAAAGAGAAGCAGCTGCTGAAGGAGGGCAACGCATTCAATGTGTCCTCCTTCGTGTTACGGGCCATGATGAGTGGCCAGTACTGGCCGGAGGGCGATGAGGTCTACCATGCAGAGCTGACGGTGCCTGTGCTGCTGGTGCACGGCATGCACGACAAGTTCGTGCCGGTGGAGGAGGACCAACGCATGGCTGAGGTAGGGCCTGCAGTCGGGGATCACACGTGCCTGGGCACTCCCCCAACTGTGTAGAGGATCCAGGGTTGCGGCCCTGGCGTGGCTTAGGTGGTGAGTGTGGTCCCAAGACTCACATCCCGTTAGAATTCTGAGTAGGCTTGACCTTTGGGAAACCTGGCTTTCTAAAATGGCGTGGCTGAGTGGGTGTGGACTCCCTAGAAGGGTGTGGCTTTCTGACAGCTGGGGTGGGCGAGGTCTCTGGACAAGGGTTTGGTTTATGAGTGGGTGTGGCTTCCATTGGTTAAGGTATCTGAATGCTGTGGCCTTTGGAAGGGTGTGGCCTCTAGACAGGTGTGTTTTTAGGTGGGCGTGGATAATGCATGACTGTGGTCCTGGGTGGGCTTGATTTTGTAGTGGGTGGATGGGGTCACAGGTAAGTAGGTGTGGTCTCCTTGGGAGGCCCCTGCTTCTGGGCTGAGCCTGAAGGAGAATATAGATGACGGAACTTCTCTGGCAGGCATCCACAGCACTGCCTTCTCACCCAGGGAGGGGGTCCCTAATGCTGGAGGGGGTGGAGATAGAGGTTGGAGTACAGGATCTGGGTTTCTTAGGACTCAGGGCTGCTCAGGATGGCTATGCGGGAGGAACAGAGGAGGACCCTCACCCAGGGCTGGTCTGTCATCAAGATCCATTTGTGGACAGGGGAGGAGGGCAGAGTTTCCTTGGCATTCCCTAGTGGGGGAGTCCAAGGAGGCTGCCCAGCACCCTACAACACACGATGTCCCCACAGCAACCACCCAACCCCAAGTGTCAGCAGAGCCAAGATTGAGAAGTCCTACCCCAGGCATACTGTAGGTGCTTAATAGGTGTCGACCGAGCAAATGAATGCCTGGCGAGGTTCCAGCAGAGTGAGGCTAAAGGGTGGACTGCAGGAGGGACTTCCCTGTGTGCCTGCAGATCCTGCTGTTGGCTTTTCTCAAGCTCATCGAGGAAGGCAGTCACATGGTGATGCTGGAGTGTCCCGAGACAGTGAACACGCTGCTGCACGAGTTCCTGCTGTGGGAGCCGGAGCCAGAGGCTGAGCCACAGCCCGAGCCTCAGCCATTGCATCCAGAGCCGACTCCAGGCGAGAAGTGACCAGCGGCGGCAGGCCTCCTGGATCTTGTGTAGCTAAGGTTCCCTTGGACAGGGCATGGGCTGGATGGGTGGGGCCTCACGCCAATGGGCGAGGCCTATATAGACCACGCCCCAGGGCAGGCCGGACATAGCCAGTGTTGGAGACTCAGCGCCCAGTGCAGCCACGCGTGGCCGTAGGGCGTGACCTTGTACAGAGCCCCCCTCTCTGCCTTCCCAAGTCCCTGATGCTGCAGCGGGTGGGCTGCCACCCCACTGGATCTTTCCCTCCGCTGTGCTCCACTCTGCTCCTGGAAGCTCCCGAGGGGAGCTCTGGCGAGGGGTTCCCATTCAGTCCGGGGAGACTTGCTGCATTGCCTGCATTCCTTGGGACTGGGAGCTGGCATCCAAGGAGGAGGGGCCCGAGCTACAAATACCCGCACATGGCAACTTGTAACTCAATTAAAAAAAAGTGACAATCCAAAGTGGCCTCCAATTCGTGATTCTGCCTCAGCATCTCGAGGGCTGAGATGATGTGCAAGTAGCTTTGTTTCTGGCTCGCTCTCTCTCTTTCTCTTTTTCCCTTTCTCTCTCTCTTGCCCCTCCCCCATCCTTCCTCTCTCCATGCTTGCTTTCCTGGGACGACCATACCTGGTGAGACAAGGTTTCTCTGAGTAGACCTAGCTGTCCTGAAACTCGCTCTGTAGAGCAGGCTGGCCTTGAATTCAGAGATCTGCCTGCTTCTGCCTCCTGAGTGCTGAGATCAAAGGTGTGTGCCACCACTGCCCAGCTCACTGATATCTTTTAGTGGGCTGAGAATGATTATAAGTAGGCACTATGAGGGCAGTTTTTTCCTCTATCCTGTTCTTGTAACGATATTGTGAAGAAACAGTCTTTTAAATCAATCAGTGTAATAGGTCGTCCTTTTAGTAATAGAGAGCTGAATTACTTTATTCATAGCTCTTAGATATTTCTCCATTTTCCAGATTTGTTTTTAATAACAAATACAGGAGAATTCCAAGGACTGGCCAATTCTTCAATACATTGAACATTTAGCTGCTCCTGTACCAACTGTTCTAAGGCTGTAGTTTCTCTGATGTCACAGACCATTGTTCCACCCAAACAGGTCAGTTAACCCTTTAAAGGTAGGGCTGTTGATACCTTTGAAAGACCAGCAGCTGTTGTGACCTGTTTATGTACAACCTGACCAGTCAGTGACTTCTTTATAGTACTTTTTAATATTTTCCCAAGAAAGGTA
This sequence comes from Ellobius talpinus, assembly GCA_001685095.1. Taxonomy (NCBI): domain Eukaryota; kingdom Metazoa; phylum Chordata; class Mammalia; order Rodentia; family Cricetidae; genus Ellobius; species Ellobius talpinus. The sequence continues at coordinate 11,786 of LOJH01053157.1, forward strand.
TGTTAGTTTAGGGTTTGTTTCTGAGATTGGGGGAATATTAATCTGAGTATTTCGTTGCTGTGACAAATCATGTCCCCATAAATTCTTTGCTATATTAGCCACATATGGCTTTGATTTTCCTCTCTGTCCTTCTGGCCCTATGCATTCAACTCATGTTTTACCTGAGATAAAGTTCCAAACCCTAAAAGCTGAATGTTTACCTCCTGAAGAGGCCAATCTGATGCCATGATTCTGGAGTAATTATAGTCACATCTGCCCCTATGTCTACAAGACTGTCAATCACAATGTTATTCATTCATACTTTTAACTTTGGTCTTTGATCATTTATAGAAGTTTGTCAAAATATTTACTTTATAGTTTATTTTCTCCTGATTTTTTCTTTTTTATTACTTTATAATACCATTCAAAATTTCCACTTCCTCCCCTCCTCCCACTTCCCTCCCACTC
>LOJH01053158.1:0-11135 GCA_001685095.1 Ellobius talpinus
TGTGGGTCTCTGTCTCTGTCCCCATCCATTGCCAGATGAAGGTTCGGTCTGAAAGGTTGTCCTCCTTTTTTTCTATTTTCTTTTCTTTTCTTTTTGATTGGGAGAGTGTATTTTGTTTGTTTTTACTTAATAGCAACAGAGGAAGGAATTCAAACAAACAAGCAGAGATAAATCTGAGATGTCCCCCACATATGAGAGAGAGAGAGAGAGAGAGAGAATATGAAAGGCTAAATCTTAAGAGTGGAGGAAAGCAAGCTGTAGTATTAAAAGGTGATTATTTGACCCATATATTTAGGACTGTAATTTTATATGGAGATCACAATTAAACCATGGTCTCCAAGGTGGAGGATGTAATGATCCACACATCTGCTGGCTCAGCCTTATCTCTTCTGGAGAATTGCCAGAGCCCACACATTTCCTCAAGCTGCACGGTTACCTCAGAGCAGATATTAATTCGAGATGCTGATGCTTATGTCATCAGATGTTCTTATTTCTAGACTGTGACCCTTTTAATTTGCAGTCTGTGATCATAAACATAGTTTTTATTGGCCTATTTTATTAGCACAGACCTTTCTTGCTTTCGGTTTTGTGTTAGAATCTGCAAGGGAATGGTAGTTTAGGCTTCAGAGAAATCTCTCCTGAAAACAGCTAAAGATGAAATATGTCAAACATGTGCAGTATAATTTAAGATGTTTCCCACATCAGAGGACTTTTACATTAGATTTATTTGTGTATTCCATATATTCATCCCAAACACAATTAAGTTCCACAAGCCTTTCATTATGCTAATGAGGATTATGATAATTTCTAGATGTATTAAAAAAGGAAGAAGGCGTTTTTTGTCTTTGGAGGTATTTGTATTTTAGTAAGCTATAAAGTAATATAATAAGTTGTATTTCAAGAGTTCTTTTTGAAGCCTGTTGTATAGAACGGGGGATGTAATTTGTCGCATAAATAGAAAGATATTAATGCAGCTAGTCAAGCATAATCCTGACTAGCCCTTGACACACACGGTTACTAAATCTAATGCTCCAGTGGAATATTTTTATATCTAGGGGAATGCATTCAGAGAGGTTCTGACACTGAGATCTTTCTCAGCTGTGCTGAGAACCGGCCCTTTCCCCACTGCCCTGCCTCTTGATAGTGAGATTAGTGGGAGACTCCAGGAACAATCAGAAGGGAGCCCAGGGGAATGGGCACCTGTTTGAGTAGGCAGTAGGCAAGAGGGCTCATGCCCTGAACACAGCACTGGAGGAGGGGCGTCTGCTACTCACGTAGCCCTTTTGGCTTGTTTTGAAACAGACAGTCTCCCTTTCCCTTGCCCCCGAAACAAGCCCGAGGGTGGCATGCCAATTCAGCATACTTCGGCGTGTGTATCTTTTCAGCTGGAAGGAAATGGCCTTTCAGATCGACCCTGCTAAATTTGGAAACGTTCTTATTCCACCTTCTCAGATTCCAGAAGCTGAAAGTGCTTATTAAAACCCTCTCAGTTGGAAATCAGAGCATAGATCTGTCGGCTTTCGCTGAACCGCTAAGCTGTAGACACCACTTTTTCTCAATAGGGCGTGACTTAGTTGTTGCGAAGGAGAGTATTTGCAGAGGTACACATCACCATAGCAACCGGATTTTCAAGTAAGGCTGTGGAGATAGAACTTGAAAGTCGCACAGAAACAAGTCTGTCTCACACTGGCTTCAAAGGGATCGCGTTGAGAGGGGGAGAGTCATGATTACATGCCATGTGATCTGTGATTGCTCAAAGGCAATGTGCGTGCTCTATCAATCCCTTGCACCTCTGAGGCAAAGTAGAACGTGTTCCCTGTACCACTATTGATTTGCTGTAGTCAAGCTGTACAAGGAATGGCAGCCTCTTCCTCCGTAACTGTGTGGCTTGACTTATAGCAATGTATGGATACACAAAGCTGATATTTGTTTTGCTGTTTTAAAAACTGAAATTGATATTATAGCAGGTGTTGCTGTTGTTTGTTTTACCTTAAAATAGCCTATGTTTACTGTGCTGCCCCATGAGTTTATGCCCTGTGGGGGGGTAGATGACCTGTCTGGTACTACAACAAAGGTAAAAAGTGAACATAAGACAAGCAGCTGGAAGACCAGCATCACAACTGGAAATTGAAATGAAATGTAGATTATAAATCTCTGGTCTTAAATGTGGCTGGAACTCCAAAGGCCATCTTTTGCTGTGCCTCCACTGCAAAGTTCCAAGCTGATTGGATGACTCCTTGACAGTCACAGTGTTAATTAAGTGTAGCAGGCAATGCTAGGGGCCAGATATTCTGTTTGGAGATTGTACAAGAAACTACCATGAGCATGCTTGAAATAGCTGGAGTCTAACTATAACAGTGAGTTTAGAATTTACTCAGGGTGTTGCTATTGAATTCTACTAAAACCACTTATTGGCTTTTTGAGTTTGGGTTTTCCATTGCAGATCAAACTGGCTTTGTACCTGAGAGGCCCTTGCTCTCCAATTCCCAGTACTGAAAGTGTGTGCTGCTACCAAGCCTGGCTTAAAATGTTCTTATTAATAATTAAGGTGTGTGTCTTCTAAAACTATGAGTTGTGTCCAACACAGAATGTTAAGAGTATAGAGAATGTAAAATAATTATTGATTGAAATTTATCTCCCTTCCCCTTGAAAAGAGGAGTATTGTATTACAGATACAATCCTTGGTCTTGACTACCAATTTCATTTCCCTCCCAGAACCTTCCTCAGGAATTCACCATCTTGAATGCAAGTTTCAAGTCTATGCTACCAAGAATAGGGTAGAGCTGTGGCTGATTGCAATATATCAATATTTTAAAATCTTTTTTCTATCTACACATAAATTTGTACATATTTTGGAATATGGTATGATTTTGATACATGTATGCGTTGCTGACAACCAAATGGCAGTATTTGGCACATGTCCTCATGTAGCATTTCTCTGCAATAAGGACATCCAAGCTATACTCTTAATTAATTCAACATACATTATTGTAAGCTGTAGTGATTACGCCATGTGGTAGAGCAATCAGGCATATCTCTCCTGTTTAACCCTATGCAGATTCTGAAGAACCTGCTCTCACAGAAGCACAGAAGAGAATGGTTACCAATGGTAGGGTGCAGAGCAGAGAAGGGGTTAAGGGTGGCCAGGAAATACAAGCATATGATGGGAACAAGGCATTATTTGTCATTTTGCACATAACTTACTTCAACATATTGTCCTCCAGATTCATCCACGGTGCCAGAAATGACAAGATTTCATTTTTTTATGGTCCAAGAGATTTTCATAGTGGGTACATGAAACACTTCCATTGTCTCTTGTCAAGCTGACAGATACTGAGTGTGATTCCAGACCTTGGCTACTGTGAAGAGTGTGTCCAAATGGCACGGAAGATGTCTCTTCAGCACATGGACTTCATGTCTTTGGATATATATTTAGTTTAATTGTTTCTATTCTAAGCAGAAGCATTTTAGTTTGATGCAGTCCTCTGTCTACCTTTTGCTTTTGTTAACTGTGGTTTAAGAGGCCCTTTTATTTGTTTAGTTGTTTGTTGAGAAAAGGTCATTCATAAGAACCCTGACTGGCCTTAAACTCACCATGTAGCTCAGAATGGTCTTGAACACGTGACTGTTCTCTTGCTTCTCTCTCCTTTAAGTGTTGAGATGACAGTCATGAGCCTCTCCAGCATTTTGGAGGTTTTAGCAAAGCAAATCCTTGTCCAGACCAAAGAGCCACCCACCCTTGTTCTAGGTCTTAGAGGAAAAGTTGTCTTTCCCATTCTGTATGCTATCAGCTGGGGCATGTCACACTGACTTTTATCTTGAGGTGCATTTTTTCCCAAACCTATTGACTTCTTATTGGGGAAGGATTTTTATTCTATCAAATGGGTTTCTGATGTTTATTAAAATGATCTATGCTTTTTTTCTTTCTTTCTGGCGGTGTTAATATATCATGTATATTGAATTATATATTTGACCAACTTGCATCCTTGTTAAATAGAAGCTCTACCCTGATTAAATGATGTCTCTCCATTTCTCCCCATCTCTCCTTCCTGGCAGCCACCATTCCACTTTTCATATCTACGATTTTATCAGTGGATTGGTCCCTCACCACTGCACCAACCAGGGCCGGCAACTGGAGACCAAGTGCTCAGTGAGTCGTGTGAATGAATCCCTGAGGGCTCAGGCATTTGAACACCCAGTCCCCAGTTAGTGGCGCTGCTAAGGAGCTGGTGTGTGTGGCATTGCTGGTGAAAGTGCATCACTGTGAGCAGTCTTTGAGAGTTCATAACCTCACCCTACTTTCAGATTGTTTTACCTGCTTCGTGTGTAAGGTTGAAGGCGTGACTTGTCAGCTTCCAGCTCCTGACACAATGCTTGTTTCTTGGTGCTGCTGTGGTTCCCTACCATGGTGGACTACTTCCCTCTGGAGCTTGAAGCCAAAATAAACTCTTTCTTGTCTTGCCTTTGGTCACAGTGTTTTATCACAGCTGCAAGAACATAACTAATATGGAAATTGGTATCAGAGAATGGTAGATTGTTGTGATGGGCCTGAGCTTGCTGGTGTTTTGGGAGGATTGTAGGTGAATCTTGGAGCTTTGGGCTGGGAAAACTGCTGTACTCTCAGAGCTTAATGGGATATTTTGGGGGAGATTAGAAAATAAAAATGTGGAAAAAGCACAGGCTATGGAGACTTGGCTTGTGCCTGTTCAGAGGCAAATTTGAGAATCTCTCAAAGGCTCTACCTTGGTTGATTGTGTCATAATTTGCATTACCAACCAGTGATTTCTGGTAACCTGGGACTGAAGAATCAGCTTTAATTAATAAAGTAATAAGTGTCACTTTAAAAGGTAACACCTTTGTTTGACTGGGACAATTGACGTTGCTTAACTCAGTCGTGGTTAAGAAGAGACCAGCACCACTAAGGTGAAATCTTCCAGGAAGCATTTTTTTTCTTTTCAGGGTCATCACACAAAATCTCTTCTCTAGTGGGGGTCAGCAAGGTTGCATATCAAGTTTACAACAGAACTTGGCAAATGATCTATACCGTTCTCTCACATGGTACTGGTTTTGAAGGCAGGATGAGCTTGTGGAGAGCAGCGAGACTTGGCACCACATGACCAGACTAGAGTATCTTTGAAGAAAGTCCAGGTGAGGCCATTGTTAAAGGTGAAGCATCAGTTTCAGTGGAAATGGCAGGATCGAAGAGGCGATGGAGGGAAGCTGAGACCTAGTACCTGAGGAGGCCAAGATAATGCCTCATGAGGGTACAGCCTCAGTTGCTATGGAGATTCCAGCATGTCAGAGATGTCCAGACTATGGCATGAGCATCTAGGTAGCATAGGCTGTAGAGTGGAGGTAGCATGAGCTCATGAGACAAGTTGTGTGACCTGCAGAGAGCAGAATCAGGAAAGTGAAACTATGCAAATGCATTAGAGCCCAGAAGACGAAGAGTGAGTTCCAGAAGCTGGAGCCAAGTCACAGGGTTTTATTTATATTGTAGGACCTTTTTTCCTCATTCGTTGGTTCTTCACTTTTAGAGTAAGAAATATTTAACCTGTTTTTGATTGTACAGAAACTAAGAGATTTGTGATATTTTAAAAAGACTTTGAAGTTTCAAAGTATTTGAATGTTGCCAAGACTACGGGGCTTTTAAAGTTACACCGTGTTTTGTATTGTGGTATTAACATGAGATCTTGGAATAAATAAGGAAGAACGATTCATGGTATAATAATGATGTATTCGTGTGTCAAGTTGACAAAGGGCCAATTGTGCTGTTTGGTTTTTGTCAATTTGACACAAACTGGAGTCACTTGGAAAGAAGAAACTTTAATCAAGGACTTGCCTCTATCAGACTGGCATGTGAGAATATCTGTAGTGACATTTTCTTGATTAAGGATTGATATGTGAGAGCATAGCCCACTACGGGCAGTGCCAGCCCTGGGAAGATAGTCCTGGGCTGTAAAGAAAGCAAGCTGAGCAAGCTGCTGTGAGCGAGTCAGTGCACATCTTCCACCGTCTCTGTCTGCTTCAGTTCTTGTCTCCCCAATTTCCTGACTGTCCTCCATGATGGGCTATATCCCATAAGCCAAGGAAGCCCTTTCTTCCCCTTACTTTTGGTCATGGTGTTTATCATAGCAACAGAAATCAAACTTGGAAGTCTCTGCTCAGACAAAATTCTTTGCAAATATTTTCTCACTTTATGCAACTCATTTATTCTGTTAATAGAGTCTAATGATACTATTTCATGACTTCCAGTTTATCTGCTATTTTCCTTTTTTTTAATTATCTGTACTGTTGATGTCATTTGCAAGAAGTTACCTGACGTTTTCTTCCGAGTTTTGGTAGTATCGTGTGTTGTTTCCATTTTGAGTTGTTTTAATGTCATTTTTGGTGAGGGTGGACTTTGCCCAGCAGTATGGTTGCATAGATGGTCATTTTTCCACTGATCGGTCCCGCTTCTCCATTGAGAACAATCTGACTGTATGTTAAAGGGCTTATTTCTGAATTTTCTGTTCTATTCTGTTGGCTAGATGACTTCTGCAGGCTTTGGTCACTGCAATTTTAAATGCATTTGATATACATCAGGCTCTGCGTTAATCTGAGATTTCATCGTGTTCCCATCTTCACATTATCTTTATGAGATCTACTAATATTGATATAGGCCAAATTAATTTTATTTGATTTCTGTTATAGAGATTTTATTTCTTTCTCAATACATGAATCTATAAAAATATAATATATGTGGGTGAGTTTTATATTTCAAAATCATATTTTAAAAGTCTCCTGTGTACATACTTACATATCTTTACTCAGACACTGTTGAGTGTTAAGGTAAACCATTATTACTTTCTTAGATATTAACACATTAACTATGGTTATATACCATTCATTACTCCAATCAATGCTGGTTTTCAAGAATTTTCTTTAGATTATAGTTATTTATTTTTGATAACATACTTATACACTGTATAACTTTACAGAGGAGAGCAGTTTATCTGGAGAGCCCTTTGAGGACTGTGAGGAGAGCTGCTTGGCTGAAGAGCACTTTGGGAAGTATGAATTGGAGTCATTAAGGGCTGGCCTAGGATTAGCATGTTAGAAAGGGACAGGTAAAAACATTTTTTATACTGTGGGACAAAATTTTACCTTGTATTCCATTAGTCTGCAAAAGCAGCCTCAGACTTTCCTCATGGAAGCTAGTTTGGGTGAAATTAACTGAAACAAATCTTTTAAAGAAATAGTAATATAGGTGAAGCAAAGTTATCATAAATTATATATGACTAAGTGAGGGTGAAGGTTTAATTATGTAATAACCTGTAAAGTCTAAGAACATTTCTATAAACCAAATTCCTATATTTAAATTTACATTTGTAGGAGAAAAAAGAATTTTTAACTACTAGTGAAATGGTTATGCTAAAAAAATCAGAAAATAGACTTTGAAACAATTTAACCATACTCCAGTTCCTCCAATCAAGTACACGAAATATTATACTGAAATTAAATTTATTGACAACTTAGAGGAAATTATCTACATAATTTCTAGTTATTAAATGACAAGTGTTTTTTGTAACCAATGGATTTTATTAAAATGTTTCAAAGTTAAAAGATGGAAAGTATATAAATTATATTTCTGGAATATTTCAAGTTATCTAGTAAGTCTTTAAATCATCAATAAAATTTTGAATTCATGTTATAGACAAAGAACCGCAGAGAACCTTTCAATACCTTTTGAGTTTGGTTTCAAAGTCCGTGACCCGGCAGTATTAATGGCCAAGAGTTTTGCCTGACAATCTCCATGGGTAAAGTGCCTGATTTCAAGGAACTTGCCTTTATCACAGGGAGAAAAAGAGTTGGGGTAGGAGGCCACGGAACGGACACAATGAGGACTCCTGAGAGAGGAGGTTAGACGCTGTGCAACATCCTGAAAGCCTGTTTCCCGAGGCAGAAGAAAATCATCATGTCCTCTGGACTCATGCCACCAGAATCCGATGAATATATAAGGTACAACCTGTCCACGGGAAAACATCCCACAGCGCTTCCAGGGCTGAAACTTCTCGGCTGTCATTTTTAGGCTGAATGCAGACTGCTTCCAGCTCATTCCTGAATACTTCATGATTGAAATGTCAACTCTGCTGACTTCTAAGGAAGTCACATTAAGAACTCCACCTTAACATTACAGGACTTAACCTCAGGGTGCGTCTGCTCAGATGAGAAGACTACGGTCAGACCACTAACTTCACTGAAGTCCAGAGGGTTTTAGTCCCATCTGGAAGCCCCGTGCTCCAAAGAGGGATACAGTAGCCTGGAAAGGCATGGGCACTCTGAAGAAACATGGAGTTTGCAGAAAACTTGTGGGTAGAGACTGGGTGATAAACAGGGCGTCTTCTGTCTGGGGTGACAGGAATAAGCACAACCTGAGGACTCAGGTGAGCATGTTAAAAACCCCCAAAATCCTTTGTTAAAATCTGCCCCAAATCCATATGAAAGATTTTGGCTACCAAAGAAGTACAAGCAGATTCAGGAAAAGTATAAATTGGTTGAGAAAAGTGTTTTCCTTCTGTATTCAGAAAGATAAAACGCTGATTACTAGGTAGAATGGAGATGCTACAATAATCATACCTGAAGAAAAAATTGAAAACACTGAATGATTTTTGAGGTGTAACTGAGCTATACTGACTTGGAGTTTCGGTTTCCCAATTCCTGTAAGACACAGAGTAACTCTAGTCAAACTTACCATGCACTTTTGAAATGTAATAGTTGAATGCTTTTTAAAATGTTTTCAGTTTTAGTGAATTCCATTTCAACAATCAGATTTTAAGACTAATTTTTAATGTGTTAAAACACCTGATTCTCACATATGAAAGATGTCTTCATTATAGAATAATGAAGTATGTAGAATCTCAAAGTATGTAGAGTTTTATAATAAATTTCAAATCATTAAAAGAATCCCCATGTGCTCATGTATTATTGAGCTGCACAATTATGAGGCAAGCAGAGGACTGTATTTTGCACAACTAGCATTGTTCTGTCAATGTAAGCCAAACGAAGTGCCTCCCCTACCTCCATTTCTGAAATTATGCCTCTGATTTTACATAGCTGATAACGTAGCCATTTGGGAACCCAGCTTATTATGACCATAATTTTAAAAATTCAACAGGGACTATCAGAACTTGAGATTCAAAATGATATCTACAGATGAAATCAGGAGAGCCACCCTCTTCTTGCTCTCCCCTCACCCTCCCTCCTCTTGCTCTCTCCTCTCCCTCCCCTTGACTGTTCCCGTACTTCAGTTCTGAAGTAAACACTGTTAATTGCTGATGTAATTTTTATTATCCCCAGCTTCCTGAGGAACTGTGATTTTTGTCCTTTCCTTAAGTAAGTCCTTACCTAACATAAGACCATGATATTTCAAAGAAATTTCCTTGAAGACGTAACAGTTCCAAGATAAGATCACATGAAGAGGTTACAAAATTTGCAGTTTATGAGAGAAATAAATATGCCTGGTCTCCACTGACACTAGCCCTTCTACTTTTTCTCATTTTATATAAAACTCCTAGATTTGATGCTTGGTGCTTATTTTTGGGGTGTCTGAGATGCGCTGCTGGGAGACAGTCAGCTGTTAGGATCTCCAATGCTTTTCCTTCCTTACCTCTTCCTGGCACCATTGCTATATGTGTCGGTTCCCCTTGGAGCCATCCAGCAGCAGTTGGGTATGTGTGTGCTTTCCCTCTCTTCCTGTCAGTTTTGGAGGTTCATGTTGGCATCTCTTGGGGTTCAGGAATTTCTCCCTTGGTTAGGCAGTTCATAATGAGGCATTCATTATTTCCATCACAGGCTGTAAACTCCAAGCATTTCCATATGGAGTTTTGCCCTAGGATCCTCACCATTCTGCCTATGTTATCTCTCTGTTCTTGCATGTTGTCTGCATTTCCATTTGAACCCTCAGCCTGTCAGTTACTGCTTTAGAATTCTTTGTCTGGCCCTCCCAACATTCCTTCCATGATTGCGTGTTTCTGAAACTTGTTCATTTTCTTCAAGGGGATTTCTCTACCCTTTGGTTTTCCTCTTTTGTTGAAAAAAGGACAAAATATCACGTTAAAAAGAGCCCCAGCAAGCAGCTCCCTAGCGATGTGGTGGTGATATGTGGGACAAGGGAAGTGTGTTATGGCCCTGTGATTGGGTGTTGGTCTTATGCATGGCCTAGACACCAGAATTTGAACTTTATCTTCTTCCCAGTTCAGCCCAAGAGAACACCCTTACCTTCATGTGAGACACAGTGGCCAGAGGGTCTGGTGCTGGGTCTCTTCCCTACCACCTGTGCAAAACAGAGCTCTATGGTATGTTTTAAAACTGATTTTCAGGTTGACCAGATGACTCATTCAGTAAAGTTCCCCAAAGCCCAAGAGAAAAAGCCAGGTGTGGTGCTGTATACCTATAGTCCCCATGCTGAGATAGACAAAGAAGGATCCCCAGGGCCTGTTGGCTAGTCAGCCTCGCCTAAACGATAAGTTCCAGACCAGTGGAAAATCCCACGGTAGATGACATTCCTGAACACTGAGGGTACCTGAGGTAGCCCTCTGACTTTCATGCACATACATATCTATGCCAACCCCCACACCAAGCTCACACACAACACACACACACACAAATTATCATGATTATGATGATGATGATTACAGTTTAATTTCCCCCTTTCCATGGCAGGAGCAGCAGAAGCAGAACCTTTGTCTGATATTCATTGTCATTACACGGTAGAGTTCATAGAAGTAAATGTCAAAAAAAAAGCTTGAGGCGGGGTCCCTCTGTGACTGTTCCCCCAAAGATTTTTGCTCTCAGATTGTCCACACTGATCTTCCAGAAACATGTTGGCCATCAGTGAACCTTTGTGTCTTCGTTAGAGCCCACAGAGGCCCGAGCTCTGGTGATTTGTGATTCTTGCTCTGACTGGTAACTGAGAAGTTTAAGTAGTGATGAATGTGGGCAGGCAGGGCAGAGACAGGGAGGGGAAAGGAGCTAACCAACACTAAGGATGTTTGAAAAGGCCACATGGAAATGCACTGTTTTGTAAACATGTATGTGTGAAAAGTGTGTGTGTGTGTGTGTGTGTGTGTGTGTGTGTGAGAGAGAGAGAGAGA